>JAUCMT010000035.1:2642308-2670600 GCA_032357475.1 Enteromius thamalakanensis
TATATATATATATATATATATATATATATATATATATATATATGTGTGTGTGTGTGTGTGTGTGTGTGTGTGTGTGTGAACGTCTATGAAATGATACCTAAATAATTTTTGTTAAGATAATGTTACTCATGTTCACTGTTGACACCCGCCGGTTAAGATTTTCGCTGAAACGCCTAAACAAAGGAGTTATCCGAGCGCACCGGCACGAGCCCCACATGGCGCGACTGCGCACGCTCAGTTCCGGAGAGACCGGTGTCCAGTCAGTGTCAGGCACTCTGATCAGATGCGTTTACCTCATATGCTGCAGTCCCGTTAGTTACATTCAGTTTGCCTTCGCGTTATTATTGCCAAACTTGTGGGGTTGATGTGTTTAAACGCACACTGTAGATTTAAATTCACTCATTTATTCACTCGCATATTTTACCTGGGTTGCACCACACCTGATGTCGGCATAGGCACGCGCTCGCAAGGTAAGACTTATGTGTGTGTGTGTCAAGAGTGTATTTTTCTGCATCGGTATCAGATTTCAAACTACACCTATTTGCCTTGCAAACGTGCGTGCATTCCAATGCAAATGACAGTTTACTGCAAAACGTCAGGTCCAGTTAAATCGCTTTAATGGAGATTAGCCATGTTCCCTAACGGAATCATCCAGCCAGCACTTGTTAAAAGCGTTTAAGTTTGCCTGCAGGTTTAAAACAAAGGTGTAGAGCTTAATACAATAGAATACGAATATCTAAAAGATGCACAGATAGCTTTTTATAAGTTCTATAATGAACCATCTTGTACTAAAGCTTTTAAAGATCCCAGAACCTAATGTACTGATCTGAGGAACCTGTAAAGAAACATTAATCTCAAAAACATTGAAACTCATTGTTGGCAGAAATGATTGGTTTAACCTAATGCATTCACATTAGTAAACAATATATGTTTTATTAATTATATATTAGGCATTCTGATCGCAGCACCAAAATCATGGGTAAGAACTGATAAAATGTTAATGTGTTGCATAAATGCAAATATAAAGTGACCTGTTGATTTTGTGAACAATAGGTTTATATTTTTGTATAGATACTGTAAAGGACCTTGATTTGATTCTGAGGATATTCCTTATATTCTGGCTCAGTTCATTTAATTTCATATATGCGGTTTGTTTGCTCATAACATTTGATTGTTTGGTACAGATGGACAGTTGCAACATGTTGTCTTCTAAGTTTCTATCAAAGTTTTAGACCTCAGTAGCTTGTAGTTGGGGCATCTGGTGGTGATAACCTTCATGGCGATCATCCCTCTGAGTGCTGCGGCCTCAGATGTGGGTCGATGGGCATTTGTACTTACACTTTAAGCTCGTAGATCAAAAGGAATTAAAGCCTGACTGACAAATGCTGGTGAAACCTGCTGACACACGCGCACGGAGGCTTTTGTCTTCAGCTGGGACGCACAGGAACTTTGCACTGCACGCCGACATGTTTATTTTAACAGCTACATTTTATGCCATCCTTGCATGTTAAGGGGCCTCAAAACATGTTTGCAGACTTGATCGAAACTTCAAAGTGTCTGCTTTTCATTGCATTACATACAAAACATCAAACTAAGAGGTATTAAGATGAAACAAAACAAGTAGTAGTAGCACATACTACTAGTAGCAAAGTAGTACAAAACAACATACCTTCTTAGAAAAAAAGGACAAAAGCTGTCACCAGGACAGTACCTTTTTGAAAGGTGCAAATATGCACTGTTAAGGTGCTGATATGTACTTTTTAAGTACAGACTATATACACCCTTATACACCCTTTACAGGCAAATAAGGTACAAATGTAACAGTGCTATTTACAGTAAGTTTATTGAATAAATCAGGACAAGTGATATTTTTCTATGTGAGGTTTAGGATAGAAATCTATTAAACATTTCCAATTTTACTGTCCAGGAATACAATACACACGTAGTGGGGCATGTTGTCACACTATATGGAGTACAAACTGCCATTGCACAGCCAATTTTGAACTTTTTAGCTGTGAAACTAGCAGGAAATGCAAAATGAAAAGGAAAATACCCAATGTCAACAGAAATTGCAATAAAAAACAATAACAGCATAAAACACATGACAACTTGCCTCAATATAAATGTGATGACCTAAACTAACCTTGCCCTAAGAACACAGTTCAATCTTCAGTTCAAATCTGCCTTCATTATATAGTTAACTATATGAGAATGCATTTAGTGTTCTTTTATTATGTACACCTATTAGACTTAACAAAATATATATATATATATAAATTTAAATTTGGAAGACTCATTATAAAAAAAAAAAAATCCTAATTTAAGTGTTTAGCACTATAAACAAACACTGAGCACACGCGTATTTGTGCAACTTGACTCAAAATCATATAGTTATTAAGACAACATTGTGACAACTAGCCCCGGTCTCCCCTATACTGAAATCTAATACACAAGTATTGTGTGTTTGTTTGTGTTTAAAGCCTCATGTAGTTCATTTGTGATGAATCTGTGGTTACTATGCTATGACAAAAGGACAAATTTGAGAAAAACTGACCATAAAGATCTACTTAAAAAATCAACGAAACCCCAGCTGATTCAAAGAAAGTCAGCAAAAATAATTAAATCCTGAAGAGAATAAAATCCTGCAGTACTGCAGCACACATAAAGACAACTGATGCAATGACAATAAACGCATAAGCATACATTGCTCTATTTTCCTATTTTCTTCCGCAAAGCTCTTGCAGCCGTATTTGCTCAGTGCAAAACGATAGGCCCGCTAAATAATGCACGGGCGTCAGCAGGGCCGCGAAAGACAGGTTGATTATGTAACAACACTGGTGGACTATAGTTCTGCTTACCTGGCACTCATGTGCGGAATATGATTCAGCTGCTGATTTAATATAGTGACCCTCACTATATACGCAGACATCTGTCACTATATTCTTGGGTTTGCCTTTTGACACAATAAAACAAAATAAAACACAAAATGATACCTTTTTAGCTTGATGTTAACTATACCCTACATTTAAGCTCAATTATTGTGTAACAGTATCTTATTACAGCACATTTATGTGGCGCAATGTGATTAACAATCAAAATCTAATATTGTGAAATGATCTTTATATCATCAGACCCGCTGTCCTAGAGGGATTGTTTTTAATATTGTGCAAGGAAAAGACTAAGACGAGCCCTTTAAAATGCTTCTATTCTGTGCGTTCCTTCACAGGATAATCATCTTAGAACTAGAGCCATGGAGACGGTCATTCACTTTATGAATGACTCTGTAGAGTTTTATAAATGGAGCCTTACCATAGCAGGTGAGAATCTTTTCACGTATGTATTTTTATCGTTTTCAGAAAATGAAATCAGTAAATATTCTGAATCTTTGAATCTCAGATAAGCGCGTTGAGGAATGGCCGATGATGTCATCTCCGCTTCCCACCCTGGGGATCAGCGTTCTCTACCTGCTCTTCCTCTGGGTCGGACCCCTTTACATGCAGAACCAGGAGCCTTTTCAGCTCAGAAAAACCCTCATTGTGTACAACTTCAGCATGGTGCTGCTAAACTTCTACATCTGCAAAGAGGTCTGCTCATCTCCTTGTCAGTCCATTTGAAACTAGTGTGACCAGTCATGTTTATAGAGTTCTCAATGAGCATAGTTACAGGAAAGTAGCACGCTATCAGAAAATAATACTGGTATGATAGGATTCTTCCTTAATATAGTAACACTACAATTAAGTCTGCATTACAAGTTTTTCAAAAAATACTCACAAAAGCAAAAGTATCTTTAGCATTGTTTTGTTATTCAGTTTTTTTTCTTGGCAAATTGTTGTTTGCATATATTTATTTGCAAAATCTGTTGGCATTTATAATTAGAAATCTAACTTGGTGTAGTTTACTTTTAAAACAAGACATATTAGTTATTATATGTGTGTGTGTGTGTGTGTAATTGTAGCACATTTTTCAACCAATATTTGTTGAAAAAGGAAATTTGTACATGAACTATATATATATATATATATATATATATATATAGAGAGAGAGAGAGAGAGAGAGAGCATTTAAATTAAAAAATATTCAAATATTATAAAAAAATATCTGATAAAATACTTGTATGAAATGCTGTTATAAATATCAGGTTAATTATGTATTCATGCTTAAAGCTTTTATTGTATGAAAAAGATAGCAAGAGAAAAATTGCATTGATTTCAGCCCAACACGTGCAATGCTGTACCCCAGACAGATCGCAGAAAGGTCACAGACGTTTGGCACAAGATCACAGTTTCAAAAAAAAGAGTCACATAGTTGACTTCTTACACAGACAGTCTATTGCTTGTTTCACAAGTTAAACTTTTACATGAACGGAGAAAAAAAAATGAAGTGATACAGAACTGTGCAGTTTATGCTTTTAATTCCTTAGGCTTTAGAGCATAAGGAATGAACTGTGGCAAATTAACCTTTTACCATTAAACTTTCCTGAGCACAAAATAATAATAATAATAATAATAATAATAATAATAATGGATAATGTGTTTTTGCCTCTAGCTGCTACTGGGCTCCAGAGCGGCCGGATACAGCTACCTCTGCCAACCCGTGAACTACTCCAATGATGTTAATGAAGTCAGGGTAAGATTTACATTATTTGCCTTAAATACGTTTACATTTAACGTTTAATTGAAGACCTACCATGCTCCTGTTGTTATATAAAGTGAATTATACATGGACTAACCCAATCAAAAACTCCAGATTGAAGCCATGCCCTTGTACAGTTGTGGGAACAGGGAGAAAGTTGAGTAGAGCTCTGTGAGAGCGAGGCTTAACTGTAATCAGAAGGCCGGAATGCACAATCCCTGGATTCGCTTTCACTGACGTTGGTAAGAGTTCCCTAATGCTGTTGTCTTGGCATGCATCGTCACCCTCATTGGCAAGCTTGGTTTCCCTGGTGACGTGAGGACAGAGATGAAGTCAGGAGTCTCCCCACCTGCAGGCCACGCCTCCATTCTCATGGCTCTTGCTAACAGTATACTTACAAAGATTAAGATAATTCATTGTAATGAATAATTTTATACCTACATCCAAAGTGACTTTAGCTAAGGTTGTTTCTCTTGATCAAGTCTTCAGTGGTTATGGGGGTTCACTGATCACGCATAGCTATTTTATATGTAAGAAACAAAGAAAGAACAACAATGACAGACAGACAGAACAGAAAACGACAGATCGAATGATAGATGGATGGATGGATGGATGGAAAGAAAAAAAAGACTCCATGAAATACAAAAGGATGAAAGACAGAAAGATAGAAAGACAAACTGAAAAGGATGGAACAAACGACAGATGGATGGAAATAGAAAGAAAACGATAGATAAAGCATCAGAACAAACAATAGACTGAGAGATGGATGGAGGAAAGAAAGAAAAATAACAGAAACAATAGATAAAACAACAAAGCAAACAATAGATCGAATGATGGAGGGACGGATGAAAGAAAGAAAGAATAAAACAACAGAGCAAATAATAGATGAATGGGAAAGAAAGAAAGAAGAAAGAAAGAACAGTTAAAATAACAGCAATTGATGGATTAAATGATGAATGGATGGAAGAAAAGAAAGTGACAGCAAATGATAGAATGATAGTTTGATAGATAGACAGATAGATAGAAATGTGTATCATCACTGACACAGGTGGTGTTTCTGCAGATAGCGTCAGCGCTGTGGTGGTACTACATCTCTAAGGGGGTGGAGTTTCTGGACACAGTGTTCTTTATCATGAGGAAGAAGTTTAATCAGGTCAGCTTCCTGCATGTCTATCATCACTGCACAATGTTCATCCTGTGGTGGATCGGCATCAAGTGGGTTCCTGGCGGACAGTGTGAGTACACACACACACACACACACACACACACTGATTTAGCAGAACTAAATATACCTAAATAACTAAATTACTTATGTTGTTGTCAAATTAAGCCACTTGTGGTTATTATAGACTAAGGCCTAAAGCCAAAGCCTGAAGTCCTAATGCTGACCTAAGGCTAAGCCTATATTAAACCTAAGCCTAAAACAAGACCAAAATATATTGTACAATTACATTATAAAATTTTTAAAGTGGGTTTCTGGTGCCTTTACATTCTATGGAGGTCAATAGGGGCCAACTTTGAATGGTTACCAACATTTTCCCAAATATCTTCTTCTGTGGTTAACAGAACAAAGAAACTCATACTGGTTTGGAACAATTTAAGGGTGACAGTTTTCATGTTTAAGGTGAACTATCCTTTTAACTTGCAATCCAGGTACACATTTTATGAGTTCATGCATTTATTGTTTCACCAATATGTTGCATTAACACCAGTGTGATGAAATTAAGGTGGATCATCTGAAACGATTAAGGTTGTGAACCATTGTCAAGATTTGATGGCTTGGCTTGAACAAGATTTGAGGAAAGGTTAGGAGAGCTTAGTTGGAAGTGGAAGGGGTCAAAGTGTTTGGGAGGGTATACAGATGGTCAGAAGGTTATTAAGAAGGAAAGGGTGAACAAAGGATAATGACCTGAGATGTGCTTTGAAATGATTGGATGTTGCAATATTGTGTCTTAACAAAGGTCGGTGACACTTCCAGGACATTTCATATTTAGTGACTGATGTTTCATAGTGTTCGCTTAAGCAATGAAGCTTGAAGAAGCTTCATTCATGAAACTCGAATGGTCTTTCAAAAAATTTCCAAATCAATATGAATGTAAGAAAATACATTTTAATGAAACTGTGCCATTGTCTCAAATAATACACCATGATCATACCTTTCCTTACCAATCCTAGACCTGAATCTATATTATATATTTTTTGATGTTACGTCCAATTAAATCTGCTTCTCTCTTCACAGCTTTCTTTGGCGCTACGATTAACTCAGGCATTCATGTGCTGATGTATGGCTACTATGGCTTGGCAGCGTTTGGACCAAAGATTCAGAAGTACCTGTGGTGGAAGAAATATCTCACTATTATTCAGATGGTAAAAAAAAAACACTCTCTATCCCTCTTTAAATGTATATGGAAAATGATCGTCTAGCAAACTGATGGATTGTTAATTAGTTTGCTTAGTTCAAGGCACACAATTCTGTCTGTTTCCATTAGTGTGTTTCCATTATTGAACAAAAAAAGAATTAAAATAGGTTAATTGCACCTTTTTCTCTCACAGTTATGACATTGTGCCCATTGTTATTCTTCCATAGTTTCATTTAAAGCAGTGTTTTTAATGCTCCAAAAGCGACACCTAGTGACAAAGAATGAATTTGCATTTTCATTCAGACCAATGCAAAAATTCAAGTTTTCCCAGGGCTGCGCACGCAAAAAGTAAGCGGGCGATTTATTAATGTTTTAATTTAAATTCAACATGAAACGACTCGGGATTCGTTTTATAAAAAACGACTTTTTTCGATGATTCAGAGTCTACACTTTCACTTGAGAGCCAATAACTTTATAAACGGTGCACTTTCAGTTTTCAAACTTTCGCAGGATGTTTTTATTAATTTTGAACTGTTTTAAACACACTAATAGGGGCACTTTGCATTTTTCTAGACTACTTTAAGCAATCAAAGTAGTTGTGTGTTTCTGATACGAACTGATTTGCTTGTGTTTAGATCCAGTTCCACGTCACCATTGGCCACGCTGCTCATTCTCTCTACACGGGCTGCCCATTCCCGGCCTGGATGCAGTGGGCTCTGATTGGCTACGCCGTCACATTCATCATCCTGTTTGCCAATTTCTACTACCAGACATACCGCCGCCAGCCACGACTCAAGTCTCCCAAGCCTGCTGCAAACGGCGTCTCCAATGGCATCAGCAAGACTTCGGAGATCACGGAAAACGGAAAGAAACAGAAGAAGGGAAAAGGAAAGCATGATTAAAAACAGGAAGGAAGTGAAACACTGGGTCCCATGGGCTTCTAAAATACCAACTGCTACAGACTGTCTGGTAATTGCGAGAACAAAATTGGTCTTTTTTTTTTTATAATTTTGCCGATTTTATTTCAAACTAGGGACATTTTCAATCAACCAATCCTGGGTGACATCACTTCCTCAGTCATCTCTTTTGAGTTGTTGAGGCTACTTATGAGTTTTATAGTGCGAAATGTCCAATTTGGTTTATCGAATCAAAATAGCAAACTACTTTTAAGACATTTAGTTATCATTTGGGGGGCTATAGTGAATTTTGAACTTAGTTTTTTTCCACAGAATAAAGCTAATTCTCTTGAATGTTTTTATTTAGTATAAGCAGCTGATGAAAGATTCTTACATAAATGGTTCAGCTGGATGCTTCACATGTCCTTCCTCTGGTCTCGATGATAGCCTGCTTTCTTGACACTGTTGAATCCTGAAAGACTGAGCCCTTAAACATCAAATGTGATGAGGAAGTCATTCGAGATCTGAATCATTTCCATAAAACATGAGGATAATCCCACTTTCTATGTTTTATTGCAGTTATTACTGTTTGTGTGAATCTTTATTCGTAGTGAAGCAGGGGTGTTTAAGGGCTCAGGTGGATGTTTCTACTATTTGCGTGCAGTAATGATGATGTCATGGCTATATACTCAGGTAGTTTCACATGTTTTTGTTCCACATACAAAATTAGACACATACACTGCACACACACACACACTTGTGTCCTTAATGTCTGTTCAGGTGTACTCCTTCTCTATTGCTTTGTGCATGTAGCTTTTTATCAAGGTTTTGCTAATTATATCACACAGTTATACTCATTTCCTTTTTGTTCCCTTTTATGGCAAAAAGTTCCCTCTGTTAATAGAAACCCACAATTGATGGGGGGGAAAGAAGGTAGGAAAAAGATGTTTGAAAACGGCATGACACTCTTAAATTCACACCGCAAGCAGTGTTTGTGATCTGTACGTTGTGTACAAGAGATTCTTACAAATATCAATGTTCTCATAGTAAACAATTATATCAGTTTATACAGAACTGAATGAAATAAACAGGATGTCAACCTCATTCCCTCACTGTGCATTTTGCAAATTTGTTAAAAAATGACTCTCTCCCTTTCTTTCCCTCTTTTCTGTTGTTTTGCTGTACTATTTTAAGCACTACTATGGAAGCCTGTTGCTGCCACAGAATAAAAATAATAATTAAGTCAATTAAGAATTAAGAATTGTAAGAAAACTCTTTTTTTGAGTTTTTGAGTATTTTGACTTTTTTCACAGTTACATTTAATTTTACATTAAATGTAACATACCAAAATTATAACTGTTCCTCTGAATTATATATTTGTATCCCACAATACTGTTTTTTATATGCTTCTGCATATCTTACAATTCCAGAACTGGGGAAAGAACATTTATTGTTTGACATAAAAAATAAAAAAATAAAAAAAAACAGGACTGCACGATAAAATTGCAATTATATATCTATATACACATACATACACACACAAACATGCACACACAATTAAATAGCCCACATATATATATATATATATATATATATATCCATGAATGGCCTTTAATTGTGTAACTGTAGTTTATACTTCAATTTTAAGTATTATTGTTGATTGACACCAATAAGATAACTAAAGAAATAACTAATATTTCAATAATCACTCTAATTCGATAACAATGACACAAAGAAACAATATCCTTTGATTTCAGAAGTGTTTCTTTTTTTTCAGCTGATGAACAATAAAATAATTGGCAGCCAATCAGAATCTTTTCAATAATAACAAGCTATAGTATTTTGAAGCAACAGAGGACTAAACAGCATTGCATGCTCATGATCAACAGACGTTACTGTGTTAATATCCACCTTTTTCATGGACGCCGCCATTTGTAAATGTTATGGGTATACAGTATCATAAACTTAGCCTCCATGTTAAATCAGTGTAGCTAGTGTAACTAGAAGTCAGACAAGAGTAATCATTTTTATTTTTTGAATTCAACTTAGACTAATCTATCTAACTATGACCAGTCTTAAAGAAACATTTAGCTGACTAACTTTTGTGCAACCGGCAAATAAAGCAGCTTTTAGGAAAGATGTACTGTCCTCTTGCAAAGTGATTGAGTGAATTACTTCAGCCAATAAAAAAAATAAACCACTCAGAACAACCACATAGCGACATCTCAAACACTTTAGCGTTTCTCTTTCTACCACAGTGACATACTTCATAATGGGCTTTAATATGAGAAGAGGATGACAGTCCTTTGTCTGACAGCCTACTTTAGCAGTTCACACAGAGCCTCTGCCTCCATCTCTCTCCGTCCTGGACCTTTAATTAAGTGTCCTCCGTCCGCAGTGAAGCTCCCAGGCCAGAGCTTTGAGGGGTTGGGCAGACAGATCTGGACTAATCAGGCTGTAAATTGGCTTTCGCTGTAAAAGAGCTTACATCCACGTCAGAGTTTGTAGCGTTATTCAGGTCACAGTGGGGGAAACTTACACTGCTATCAAACTAAAACTATTAAATACACCAGATGGATGCAATAAATATGACTTTACACATGACAATAGCAATATCCACTATAAGATAGACATGATTATTTGTTTTCATATGATATAAAGCAACTTTTTTAATTAATGCATTGATGCTTCATCATTTTAACTGTTAACTTTCATACGGCAGTCTAAACTGTCTGATTCTGAAGCTTAAAAATATTTAAAGGAAGAGAAAAAAGCTGTAAGATACTGTAATTGATTATTACTGAAACTCTGAAACTGAACTGTGCTATAGTTAATCTAGGACCTTGAAGAAAATAAATATGTTAACTCATACTAGCTACCATCTTTTGGCTTTCCAAACACATACTACAGTTTCTCTCTTCCTGTGTCTGATCAAGGATGTTCGTCAGTAAGAGGATTGCAAACAGGCCAGAGATTTCCACTGGCCCTATTAACAGAAAGTGGTTTCACCTTTCTCTCAACCTGTTCCTCTGATAATATACTCTATGAACACTCCCTGAGATAATTAGCTCTTCTCTGTGTCCATACAAACAGCCACCTACCGTGGGCTGTGTATATACACAATAATGCAAATTCAACGCACTTCTGAATGGTGCCCAAAATCTAATTTTTCTATTATTCCTAGTACAAACTTTTGAGCTGCAAGAAATGCAGTGTGCAAAAGGATATAGTGGACTAATTTATATCAGAATTTATAATTCAGCTAATGTCTTATTTTTATTTAGCAGGTTACGCAATGTCTTTTATTGATGAGATTATTTCCAGTTGAGGTACACAGGCAGACAGCGCTCTCTAGTGTTCACAGGCAGTATTACAGATTGATATCAGTGCCAATGACCTGAGATAACGCTTTGTGATTAATATACAGTGACAGTTCCGTATAATTTGGAGCATTTGATCAAAGTGATGGTTTTTAATATCTGAAAGACCGATTTAAATACAGACTATATTTTACTGTTATAGTTTTTCAGATCTTTATTCTTTTAGGTTACGTTTGAGTTCTAATGATCCAAATATATTTGTAGTGTACTAAAATCATAGTGTAATTATATTTGCGGTAAAGACAAAAATCACAAGATTCACTGCAGAGGTACATATGGGTGGGGGGAGGGATGGAGATGACACTGCATTTCCACCAAGTAGCAAGACTGTGCACGCTGCACCCTGTGGTATATTATAAAAATATTTAAAACATTTTTAAAAAGTGTTTAAAAAAATAATTAAATGTTCTATATATAATTTTAAAAACAACGTGGTACTCACACTTCCTTATATCCGTTGTTACGTCACCTCATGAATATTAAACGTCCGTGTCTTGCGTGCCTAAGCAGTGCCTGGTACCCTTGAGCTGAAGTCTCACTCACACAGGAAATAAATGAGCACAGTTCATAAACAGGTAAGAAAACATCGCGATATTTAATGTCCTTGAAGATTAACTCAAATTAGGACTGCATCAACAGGCATTCATAATAATATATGTAGCCTGTCAATAAACATTAGCTAACGTTACTTTTATAAGTCTAAAAAACTAATGTTCCAAACTCATCATCATTCTTTAAACGATACGAATTCATTTTTCTTTTAAAAATTGCTGTTTTATAATTCTTTTGTTGGCTGTATTAATATTTTTTGTAAATAAATGCATAAATTACATATGAAGACAATTCAGTTGTATTTAACTGGTTGTACTTGTACTCTGCACAATAAGAATACAGTTTAATCTAATATTTGATTTTGCCCATTTTATAAACTGCATACAGTTCATGTGTTTGGAGGTCTGGTACATGACATGATGAGTTCTGCCGCAAGTGGCGCTGCGGATTTTCCTCCATCAGTGGACGTTACCGAAGGGAGGAGGCGACCATCTCCCGGACAAACCCCCGCCAAACCGGCCTCAAAACCCAGCGGCAGCCGCTCCTCGTCATCCGCCGCGTCGAAACCCGGAGGAAAAGGCACTAAAGGACGCGAGGGAGAGCAGGCGGCTCAAGGAGCACGTGTCGTGAGAGTGAGAGGTGCGGCAGCTGTTCATGGTGCTGGTGCTGAAGCTGAGGCGCTTTGGGAAACCGAGGAGCGGATTGATCACGCTCCATCACCGGACACGAGCCGCGCGCTTCGCTTACCGTGCGTCCACAGAGACTCGTGCTCGGAGCAGGCCAGCGGCTCCTCCGGTGGAGGTGTGAGGGGAAGAGAGAGGGAGAGTAAGGCCACCGCGGGAGGAGAGTACGTAGGCTGCGGGCCGGCCTTTTGGGGCGGGGGCTGTCTGCATTCAGAGCTCATCCAGTATCACATCAACAAGCGATTGAAGAAAAGCGGCAAGATGCAGCGCAGAGCATCGGGCGAGACCGAACCAGGACCGGTACCGGCCGCACAGGCCGCGAGCGACGCCGACGAGCCCGTGACACAGCAGAATGAAGCCCTACAGGACGAGATCCAGAGACTGGAGGATGAAAACGAAGATCTTAGGGTTTGTTTGCTATGCTTGTGAAATTATGACGACGAAGTGTATCATGTTAAAAGATATATATGTAGATAGATATACAAACATACATCAAGTTTCATAACTGAGGATGGATAAAGAGACAAAAACTCTTTAAAAGCTGAGACTGACAGATAAATGGATATCAATTTTATTAGTTTAATAGCGGATAGAGAAAGGATGGATAGAGACAGACAGATAGATAGATAGATAGGTAAGATGTTTTTTTTTATTTAATAGATAAGCAGGATGGATTAATGTATCTTTTAAACCTAAGACAACGGATTGATAATTGTTTCTGAGGTGTCAGAGACAATCAACACTTACGTGACAAAATATACATAAATTGGAAAAAATAATGTGTGCAATACAAAATGATTGTAATATGCTCAATGTAAAGCATATTTGCACAAATGTGCCACATTTCCACATTAAATCGATAAGCAATACATATGTTGAAAACCATTAGCAAACTTGATTTTTTGATGATAAATGATGCATATGATTTTAATTAGTATACTTAAATTCTGTTGGTCAGCATGTCAAATCATAATCAAAATATGCATCTTCCTCTGAAAATGCCTTTTATTGATTCCTCTCCTCAACAAGTTTATGGCAGTATTGTTTTTTCAAAAACAATCTTGGTTCCCACTCTACCTTATAAATAAAAATACGGATGATTAATAACAAAAAAGACAATAATCCTGCAGAGATGTCCATCTTAAAGTAACACTGATCATGAACTATAAACACAAACAGCATGTAAACGTTATGACCAGCGAGGGGTCCATTTGCTCAAGTGACTCATTAACACATTCTAAAACTATTTTAAAAACTTCTGAAA
The DNA here is from genome assembly GCA_032357475.1 of Enteromius thamalakanensis. Taxonomy (NCBI): domain Eukaryota; kingdom Metazoa; phylum Chordata; class Actinopteri; order Cypriniformes; family Cyprinidae; genus Enteromius; species Enteromius thamalakanensis. The sequence continues at coordinate 2,656,076 of JAUCMT010000035.1, forward strand.
GCGCACAGAACCTTGGGAGAACCACAACACTGTAACAATTTAGCCCCAGTTTCAGAACAAAGTACACTACAGTTATGAAAATGGCCTTGGTATATGCAAAATACAGCATTACTAATTAGCATGTTCCAGCAACAGTTTGCCAAGGACTCATTAAGCATGTCATTTGTGTAGTTTATTCAAATAATGTAAATGCAGAGATCCAATTTGCATATTTCTGCAATATATTTGCAGAGTAAAAACCTGCAAAACAAGGGTTCCTCTAAATTTCTTTATTAACGAGCAAACTGTGGTTTTCATAGAATGAGATTGAGGAGATGCGTACAGAGATGGAGGAGATGCGCGACACCTTTTATGAGGAGGACACTTGTCAGTTACAAGATATGCGGCGCGAACTCGAGCGCGCAAATAAGAACTGTCGCATCCTTCAATACAGACTCCGCAAGGCTGAGCGCAAACGACTTCGCTATGCACAAACCGGAGAAATTGACGAGGACCTCCTGAGGAGCTTAGAGCAAGATTTGAAGGCAAGTAGCAATGTTTGAATCTTTATAGGAAAGCAGAGAAAGTCTATGAATAATTACCCATTCCCAAGTACCTACCTGCACCATTTTGATCTAATTACTAACTTGTCACTTAGCTGATGCTTCTATCCATAGCAACATTACACTTATTACCAAGACATTGTCCCTGGAGCAACCTACGCTAACCTAAGTGTTTTTCTCAAGAATAGAATGTCACTTTATGAATGAGTTCTTTAACCACTAAGCCACACCACTGCATTATTTCAGGTTGCCAAGGATGTGTCTGTAAGACTCCACCATGAGCTGGAGAACGTGGAGGAGAAACGCACAAAGACAGAAGATGAAAACGAGCGATTAAGACAGAAACTTATCGAGGTGGAAGTCACAAAACAGGCTCTCCAAAACGAGCTGGACAAAGCCAAAGAGGTATAAATGCAAACACAAATCAATACAGAAACTAAATAGTTCTGAATACTATTCATATACATTTGTTGTGTCCAGTCTCAGAAGCGAAGAGGAAGCAAAGATGCACAAAAGCCTGAGAGGAAGACTCAGACTCCTACAGATGTAAGTATAAAACATTGACAACAACTTTTTTTTAGCAAAGATATGAGGTGCACTACATTGCAAACTATACAGAGAATGAAAGTTGCCATGCAAACTAAGAACAACTGTATTGCATCATAAAATGTAGAACTGTGGTCACGTTTACAGTATCCATACAATTGCCTTGTCTACCAACAGAAAAGTTCTTATTTTAAATGTGTCTTATATTTGAGCCGTCCTTCATACATGGCAAAACCATTGAGAAACCTACCAAAATTCTTGCTAATGTACCTTAACGCACACTTTTGTCCACAGGAGGATAATGAGGACCTGAAATGCCAGCTGTCCTTCATTAAAGAGGAGGCTACCTTAATGCGAAAGAAAATGGCCAAGATTGACAAGGAAAAGGATCGTTTGGAACAAGAGCTTCAGAAGTATCGCTCCTTCTATGGGGATCTGGATAGCCCTCATCCAAAGGGTGAAGCCGGTGGCCCTCCCACTACAAGGGAATCCGAGCTCAAACTCCGCTTGCGATTAGTGGAGGAAGAGGCCAACATTCTGGGACGTAAAATAGTGGAACTGGAGGTGGAGAACCGTGGCTTGAGGGCAGAGTTGGATGATCTTCGAGGTGAAGAGTCATCTAACGGGGGTTTGTCCGGAGCGGAAGGAGGAATGGGGCGGGAACAAGGGTCGGAGCTGTCGGAGCTTAGGCAACAACTGCAATTGGTGGAGGACGAGGCTGAACTTCTGAGGAGGAACCTGGCTGATGTAGAGGAACAGAACAAGAGAGTGACAGGTGAGCTGAACAAACTGCGCTTTAAAGAGGGTACAAGGCACACCTCAGGTGCTAATGCAACGGTGGCTGGCAATGGAGCGGGAGACAGCTCCAAATCCGAGGCCTTGCAGGAGGAGCTGAAGGCAGCGAGGAAACAGATCAATGAATTGAGTGGGAAAGTGATGCAGCTGCAGTATGAGAACCGTGTGCTGCTTTCCAACATGCAACGGTATGATCTAGCTTCTCACCTAGCCATCACGCCACGGGACAGTGACGCAGAGAGCGACAGTGGTCCTGGAATCGTAGGGCGTAGAGGTAGTGATGATGACTCGTCTTCCTCTCGCTTCCCACCCCATCGCAAACGTGAAGGTCCTGTCGGAGGTGAAAGCGACTCGGAAGAAGTCCGCAATGCACGGTGCCTCACGCCAACTCGCTCTCTTTATTCTCCTGAATCTGCCCGACTCCTCTCACGCTCCATACGGGACAGGCAACAGATGATCGACATCCGTGCCGAAGCGGAGCGTTTGGGGCGAACCATTGACCGCCTCATAGCTGACACCAGTACCATCATTACAGAGGCGAGGGTGTTCGTAGCTAATGGGGATCTTTTCGGCCATATGGAAGATGATGAAGATGGTGGGCGGATCAGGGAGCATGAGCTACTCTACCGCATCAACTCTCAAATGAAATCCTTCAGGAAGGAGCTGCAGGGGTTTATAGATCGACTTGAAGTCCCAAAACCTGAGGAAAGAGATTCAGAAGAGCCATTATCTGTGAGTCTGGCAAGAGTCTGTGTATCTATGTGAAGCGCAACAAGAATGTTTGAAACACCGTAAAGAAATAGTTCACCCAAAAATCTAATTTATGTTATTTACTCATCCTTGACTCTCTTTCTGCCGTGGAACAGTGACCAGTGGCTTTCAAGTTCCTAGAAGGGCAAAAAAACACTATATAAGTAGTCTGTACAGTGAACTCTACACCGTGTTCCAAATTATTATGCAAGTTAAAATTCTGGTTATATTTTTTTTACAAGAAAATTTTGCCAGTCCCAAACCACATCAATCTTATGAAATTGTTCGGGATGGCTGAGAATCAAAAACTCCTTATATTCAGGTGTGCCAAATTATTAGTTAATTATAAATTTTCTTTTTCCAGATAAATTAGCCTAGAAAGAAATTAAACTCAGACTAAAAGTAAAAAAATATTAAATGTCCATTAGAAGGATGCAAAACTAATGCAATAATATAATTTTTTTTTTTTACTTTTAGTCTTGAGTTTAATCTCTTTCTAGGCTAATTTATCTGGAAAAAGAAAACTTGCCTAATAATTTGGCACACCTGAATATAAGGAGTTTTTGATTTTCCCGAACAATTACATATCACTTATATATGATTAAATATTAGTTATTAAGATTGATGTGGTTTGGGACTGGTAAAATGTTCTTGTAAGAAATAAATTAACTTGCATAATAATTTGGAACGCGGTGTATTCTAAAGCCATAGCCATACCTAAACTAAACATGACAATAAGCACATACAATTAAAATAAAAACTGAAAATGTAAAAATAAAAGCTAATACATCATTTTTTATAAATATAATAATTAACAAATAATTATACTACTGCAGCAGAATGGGTGCATTTCAGTGAATAATGATTCATATTTTGGTTTATTTATTAAGCAAAGGTATTGTGCAAAGTCATACTTTTATTTAAATTCCATGTAATGAAATAGAATCACGGGAAATTACAACAATTTTGATTTTGAGGTGAACTATTCATTTAAAGGGAGTGAGTTTAATTAAAAGAGTTCATCTCCTGACTGCTTTTAACATTTAACAAAATACAGCATATTTTTTATTTGCCAAAATATTTAAACTATGCAAACAGAAAATGTAAATGGCTATAATATCTTAACCTTTCTCTCTTTCTCTCTGATCCTGTCTTCCCACGAACCCCCTGTTTTTTAATGCATGTTCGTTAATCCTGTCGGTTATTCACCCAGATGTTTCAGCCCATCATTTTATTCATCCTCATTTTAGTGTTGTTCTCCTCGCTCTCTTATGCCACCATTTTTAAACTTGTATTTCTTTTTACCCTCTTTTTTGTCCTGTGAACACCATCCGTCCATTCATTAGCATAGTCTCGCCCTTTGTTTTGTTTGTTTGTCAATGTTGTGTATGTTCACCATGGTTGAAGAATCACAGGACGGTCACTTTCCAAGCACAGACAGCACGTTTAAGCACAGAAGCCTGCAAAACCTTAATTTCCAAAAAGAGAATGTTTTACCCAAATCGAACATATGGCTGCCATTGGAAGGTACACTTTGCTACTGAAGACTATCATGCATCATTGGGAAACACTGAGCCACTGGAAACTACATTATCCAGAAGACATTTCTTTCATTGAGGACTACTTTCATCAGGCACACTGACGGTTGCTTTGAAAGGCTTGCAATGAAATATGGAACTGCAGTTTGCTACTAAGGGGCACGTTACTACATTACCCAGAATGCCTGCCCCTGCACTCTTAAGATACTGTACATCAGCTGGAATGATTCAGAAACATGCAATGGTGAGTAAGAATATGGTACATAACTGTACATTCTGAGAGGCCATAAAGAATATGCATACAAGTGTACGGCTGGAGTATGTCACAGTGACAGGAGATGTCAGGAATCGTCCATAAATGTGTGACAAGAACAACAATTTTGCATAGATTGATTGATTGCGCAATAATCTTTAGAAATTGCACAAAGAGATGCATGTGATATGCTGAGGAACGGCTGTGGCTTCGATGGGGTGGGTGAACGAGGGTCCAAGTTCACATGAAGTGCCTGTGTATATGATGACAGTGTGCACAAATGACCTTCTGCTGCACACTCTGTTGCACCAGAGCAGGATCATTCTCCTTCTGAACGTGCTTCTCATTCCTGCAAGCATGTCATGGATCAGCAATTTGGAAATTAGAGCTTGCTTTCTTTATGAGCTTATTTAGCTTGTTGGCATCTCTAGGTTTAGTCTTAGTTGAAGCAAGTTGTCGGCAGTAGTTCCTAAGTAAAATAATTAAAGCTGTAAATAGATTAAAATAACTGCAAAACAAGATCTGGGGAAGTACTGGCTTCACAATTGATTTGGAGAACAAGTACATTGGTTTGTTTTGGTTTAGATGGTTCTAGGTGATTGACAAGAAAATTACACTTGGAAAACAACACCACATCTGTTCATTTAGAGCGAGTCTTGAACTTGAAGTAATTTTTCTCAATTTCCTGCCAGCTGAAAGTAAACTCATTAACAAAAACCATCAACGATACAACTGTTTTCAAATTTGCCAGTTCTACTTTGTCTCCAATCTCATAGATTTTTGCTTTATTGTTCTCGATTATTGTGCCCTGGAAACTATGTAAGTCAGCACCCAATATTAGGGCTGAACTGTCGGCCGCCTGTTTATTGCGCAACTGCCACATGTGTCAAATAAATACAAGCGTGAGGCACCCATTAAGAACCGTGGACAGCACACTTAGTATCCGCTAATTCTGTTCAATGGTATCTTAAAAATAAAATGGACAGAGTGTTTTGAGAGTCACAAATAGCTCAGTTGCCTGTGGGCATTAGTAGAAGTCGAAACAACTGGAAGAGGAGTCACAAGACCACAATCTGCCAAGTCCTAAAATCAGACTAGCAACAAGACAGTTTCACAGAGGTGGGGTAGAACTGGGCAATTTAAAATAGCCATGTAAACACTCTCCCTCTGCCTTTGTAATTTTAACCTAGAATGTCGGTGACGACAGTCTCTTGCATGGAGACCACAAATGCCAGAATAAATCTGACATTATGACACCAGACACCTGGCAGGTCTGACGTCGCAGGGGTAAATACTTAGAGTCACTATAAAGACTCGGGGCCCCCCTCAGGACTACAGTTGTTTACCCCTGAGCCACGGAGAGGAAGGCAGTGTCAGGCAGAGGAAACATTTAAGATCCAATACGCAGGATTTTTACGTCACGCCATTGGAAGTGCTTTTGAGTACAGGAGCTGTTGGAGGGGAGGCATTACTGAAACAAGCGCGATCTAAGCAACAAACCTGTACTTGAACAGGTTCATCATTCACATTCAGGACCGTCTGTTTCAATTCATCAAAAACACATGAGAGGGAGTTACTGGAGGAGCCAATAATAAGATTTAACCGGTAAGGATTAAGAAAGCTTGAAGAGTACTTCCATTTTTATACCTTTTTAAAGTATTAAATTGTTACTACTTACAACTCTTTTCTGTGATCTTTCACTTGGGCTGAAATGCTGGATATATAATTTTAAGAACCTTTTTTGTTTTGCACTTAGTAAAGTAAAATAAAAGTAAATTACTGTATAGGCATATATGAGGACATACTTGCTTAAGGAACACTAACCATCTGTACTTAATATAGAAATTATTTTGGTAAGTGTTGGTAAATTCACCTGAATTTACTAATGTGATCATCCACTTTAACCTACAGAGAGTAGGTGTGTTTCAGTCATTAAAAGGTGTTCTTACTATATTGTTTTAGCTTTATAATACATAATTACAGAAGGTATAAATATCCTTCCGTTCTAACATCATACAGTGGTAAATTCTGGAAGTTTAACTGGGTGTCATGTTCTTTGACGGAAGAAAATTCCATCCCTAATACCTCCCTGTAAATCAAAGTTTCATTACAGAAAAACCTGGTGACGTTACCACGGAAAGGATGCAACTATTTTGAGCTCATCCAAGCGGGTGAAAGGTTCTACATGTGCTTGGAACTTTGACCTCATCCCTAACCTGAAAGAAGCAGTGCAACCTTTTAGTCAAAGATCTAGATTGGTTGTAGGTCTAGGTTTTGCATGGGGCGACCGGTTACTTTTTACAATTGTGTCTTTGATCAAGAGTGCTCAGTTAACTCCAGGGAGACTGTCCATGTTATAAAACTGACTTCAGAATCCCTGAAGTCCCTTTAGGTAACTTGAGCATGTCTAATGAAGTTGGTGCCTAAAGAACTTGCTGACAATTTTGACAGTTAAGGGCTGGTTTGAAGGACAGGGAATGCATATAGAAATGGTCAAAGCTTTAAAGCAGGTGTCCAGAGCAAATAGCTGGGATTTTGTTTCTTTCCTTATGTCTCCTTGAATGCGGTACAATTAGGAAGACTTAAATTACAATCTCATTCGTAACACCCTTAAACTGTAAAGCAAGCCATTACAGTCACTTAATGTACTTGAGATACCAACTACTGCAAGATACTCTGACTTCTTAAGAGTACTGTGAAGAATTAATAGGCTATTTCTCAATAATGAATATCTCTTTTGTCTTCATAGACATATTGGTGGACTTGCCAATGTGGTCACTCCAGTGACCTTTCGGGAATTGCCAAATAGGTTTCTGAGCACAGACACACATACGCAGAAGAATGGCTGCATTGGAATTGCACTGTGGGCCGGAGCCTGGGAGTTGTGTGTGGGGTGGAGACAGAGCTGACCTGCTTGACAGTTTTGACTCTGAGATGCAGGAATGGGAAGATCAGCTTCAGGACATGCAGAGGAAGATTGAAGAGGTGAGACAAATTTACGACTGAAGTCATGTCAGTCAGTGTGACAGAATCCATATCCTTCAAACTATCTGCAGAGAGAGAGATTCTTATTTTAAAATACAAATGAACTTAAAAAATACAGTGCTCTGATTTGACTATAAAACCATTCCAAAAGATCCACTGGCACTGCTATACTGCCTGTACTAGATCCATGGAGTTGTTGATGTTGTGATAGTGGGCACGCACAAGAATTATGATTGGCTGAGAGGATCTTGACCCCCTGTTGCCCAAGTTGGCTGCATCCCTTGGATATAATAATAGGTGCTTCGCCCCACAACACCATGACTGTGACAGATGTTAACAAGCTGATTAAACTCAAAGGGATAAGGGTTATAGGCTACTTACGAACATTCACAAATAGTCTCTCTCACACCAAAACATAGGAATGCGTTCATGCTGAAACAGGCCAACCAAACATGTTGTTATTGGTAGATTAATTAACCTCTGAGCATGCAAGCCCTGACTCTCATTGACCTCCCTCTCATTCCAAATAAAGAAACCACATGCTGTTTACTTGGTTGCATAACTAGTCTATGCAGTACATTATTCAAGTTCTATATGCTGACTTGTGGATTTAAAACATTAGCTTTCATGAAGGTGGGCAAATAAAACATACTTTATGAATGCTGAGTTTATCTCTAACATTGTGATTGTATTTCAGCTGTATAATGAGGTCAAAGCAAGAAGAGAAGCCACCGAGAGCAGCCCGAACAACAACACAAGCAAAAACCTGGACATTACTTTGCTTCCTGTCAACTCTCAGTATAGCCACCAGGCCAATGGTTATCATGAACCCCGTGGTCACCCCAACAACAGCCTCCCAACTCGTCAATGCAGTGAAATAAGAGCAGATCCCTCAGTTATGCAAAGGTTTGGGTTTCACCACCCAAGCGAATACTATAATGGCTCCAACAATTACATGCTTGATTCCCTAAGCAATGGCAGCCATTACCCTGCCAGTTGTCATGATCTTGAAAGGCAAGATGCCACCCTAGACATACTCAACGGATACCTTCAACAAGGCCCGCATTTAAGAAGGAATGGGAATTTTGGAGAAAGAGTGAGTACCTCTTTCACCAATGATAAATCTTTTCTTAAACTGGACTCTTACATCTCACGGATTTGACTTTATATGTATCCCTTCATTATCCTTTTTTTTGTTTAGATTCAGAACCCCAAAGTATATCCAGTTACGCTCAGTTATCAAGACAGCACGAAGACCAGCCTGGTAACAAACAGGTAAACAATTTTCTTTTTGGTCATAGACCAACGCTTAGTATTTGCCCAATTTCCTCTTGTGACTACTTGATTTGACTTGGTTTGTTTTTATATATTAGGACTGCCTCATGTGTGGTTCTGGAAGAGATTGAAGCTGAGAACAAAAAGAACATGAAAACTAATTGGGATGATTCCCAAGCCCGCCACGTTAGCTGGAAAGACCCAGTTTCATCAAATGACCTTCCTCCTAAAAATTCAGCTTCCAAACTGGCAACAAGACAGAGAGATGCTTCTCCTGTAACCCCTCGCTCCACTTACCATGAATCATCACAACAACCTGACAGGAAGTGCCTCTTGCTCGACAGGAAATCTGGCAGCCCATCAGTACTGCGTAAGTTTGGTGCTATGTTGCAGGAAAACGAGGGGAAAACCCTGATAGAGGATGGTCTTGTGACCACTGTTGTCTCCAATGAACCTCCAAGGCACACCAGCACTCCCGTTTCCCAGAGCAAGTTTGACGCCAGACGGGCATCCTCACGTGTGCCCGCTCAGAAATGCCTTGCAGACTGTGACACGGTGGTAGCAGATCTGGAGCCTAGCCAGGAGTCTTGGGCAGCTGGTACTTCTAGACATCTCCTCAATGGAGACAAAGACAGTGGGAAGGGTGGTTGTGTTCTTGAACAGCATGGCTTGGCCTATAACTTAAGCCAGACACAGTCTCACCTTAACTCGGGGTATCACAAGGTGGCTTCATTGTCTAAATCCCAAAAAGTGGGCTCCCAGAGTGAGGACCTATTTGCTGACTACCAGATGGTGGAAAGGATTCTGGAAGCAGGATCTCAAAACTTCAATAAGGTACACAGTGGACTTGGTGTCAACATGATGAGATTGGGAAATGACAACTTGGAGCAACTTTTGGAAATGATGGAAATGGAGAACAACAGAAGCCAGAGGGCCACATTCACACAGCAACTGGACAACAAGCAGGTAAAGAGGGTACAAATTTGTTCAGCACAAACACTTAATGCAGTATTTATTTTTGCCCGAGTCATTCTGTCCATTCTCTTGGCAAGTGTTCCTCATTCTTGATTCTGGAAAGCCACTTTCATGAAGAGTTTATTTCCAAGTGTGCTCTAGCACATCTGGTCTTTAGGTAAACCCAAAGACCCTTGTTATTTAATTTTAATTTTATTTAAAGCACATTTAATTGAAATAGGATCTAAATTTGGCAGTAAAGTGGTTCTCTAGGACAAAGAATTAGGAATCTTGCTTGTGATGCTCCCATTCTCCAATCCCTCTCTTAACGCCATTTGATTTCTGTTTCTGCTAAACTGTCAAATAAGTAATAAGTAAACTTTTTTCCTCTTCAGGTCAACCGTGAGTCATCTCCTGTGCACAGCAGTAGCCATTTTTGTCGTCCTGCTCGACCAGCCAATCAACGTCGTCCATCCAGATGGGCTAAGCATACTCACCCAAGCAAAATCACCCACACATCCTGCCCACCAAGCCCTGGCCTGAAAGCCAAACAATTCTTGAATTCAAAATCCCGACACACAGAAACTGTCATCATGTGACCAGGATACAACAACCTTCAAAGGACATTTTGACCCAATGGCAAAGACGAAACTTTCACCTTTTGTAGAACACAATCTACTTTTTTGTATATATAACCACCACACCTACATCAAAGTACATTATTGCAGCCCACTAGGATGGCCTATGGTATTTTCCTTAAATAACTACAAAAGGATACCGCTTTCATTTAACTTTGCGCTGTTTGAAGTGCTTTGGAAAGAAACTTCATGGGATGTTTTTTGACCTGGTGAACTTCTGTGCCTATATGAACCCTTCATTGCCTTTTCTCTTGATTTCTTTCTGTCATTCTCATTCAATTTTGTATTCTTTTATTCTGTTTCCTATTTTCCCGAGTGCTTTGTGTACAGTGCATTTCTCGCAGTGCCATGTAGGGGCATTTTTTGTAACCGTATAAGCATGTATGCAACAGGCATAACATGTATTTAAACATACATGGCAACAAGTTATTAAGCCTTATCTATTATGCATAATCTGTACTGGGGTGTGCAAACTATTTGATGTTCTGTCATGAAGTCCATTTCATTACTGCATTAGTGCTTCAAAATATTGACATGAAGATGTCATAACAGGCTCATGATATTTTTTATTAGCCTTATTTGACTTCGTGTGACATGGGCTGTAACTACTCGGTGCATGGCACCTTTTTGCGGGAACATGTCTGCATTCTCCATTGTAAAAAAAAATGCCAAATGAAGTGAATTATTCTTTATGTTAAACATCTGTGAAAAGTAAAGTATATCTTTTGACCATATTATAAAGAAGACATTTTTTTGGAATGTTTATTTATTGTTGTGCCATGACCCTTACAAAAACGTGATGCATTTTGTGGGTTTTTTTCCCCTCTGGATAATAAACGCAAGTGCTTTGACAAATTACAGTAGTTTATTGTTTTTAGTGGTGATTTGTTAGTAATATTTCTGCTCACTGCTAATGTTCATCTAGTGGACATGAAGGGCCAAGACAGTCATAAACCATGCCTCGTCAATGGTTAGTTTGTCAACGGTTCAGTATTGCTCTCTTAATATTCCTCGATTCAATGTTCTGTTTTAGTTGGAAATACGTCACCATAACAAAAACTGGCAGCAACTTTTAGTTCATTCAGATTTTAAGAGTATCTACTTTTGACTATGGCCAATAAGCAAGTAAATACCAATGTGTTGATAACTTTATTAACCACATAGCAACAAGCAACCACCTATTATAGTAACATATCAGCAACTTGTCCATCCAAGATCATGCACCACTCAAATGCACCACTCAAACTTCTCCTTTCACAAAAAAACAAACAAAAGTATAATGTTTTATGCCAGGCCTCTCTTTAATTAGATCCTTGTTAAGCAGTATTAACAGTATTAACAATACTCTTGCCCTACGTTACTAAAAGCATCCTATTCCTCAATCAGAGTCCAAATGTAACCTGCTCTTACCATGCCTTACTATCTCTTTCAGTCCTGCTCTCACAGTTACTCGACCCCGCTGTTGAAATGTTGCACCTGTGCCTGAAATAGGAAGCGTGACGTTGTTTTGGGGCCAGAAATCTTAGACGAGTCAGGGGAGGGCTGAGGGAGGAGACGTGTGATGTACAGCGGGCATCTCACTCTGAATCTGTAAATGAGTAATAAAGATTTTCCTGCACCATAACACCTTGCTGGGAGCACGGAACAGCATCGTAATGAGGTCTTTAGATATAGATAGGCGTTCACAACTTTCATGTGAGGTCTTCACAGCATGCCACATGGGTTTATCATTATTGGAGTAACCTGGGGTTAAATGCCTATAGTGAGTGCTCATTGCTCACTTGTGGGATTCGAACCAGCATTCTTCTGGCTACCAGCCCTGAGCCTCAACACCTTAACCACTACCCCTAGAAAACCTGAGGTTTGTGTGAGTGGTGCTTACCCAAACAAAACTCCTAGCTATAATGATAAGGTGTTTGCAAGTGAGATGCAAAGGCATTACTTCAGTTGCTAAGGATAGTTACAAAAAGCCAAGACATTACGATATTCAGGGGTAAGCTGTACAGTGAAGTAATAGAATGATAAATGCCAAAACGTTTAAATGGGCAGCTGGGCATTCTCCATGACGTCACAAAGACGTCTCTGCTGAATTACTAATGTCTAATCCTGGACAGCAGAACACCGAAAACTTGGCTATATAAAGCTCTCTAAGTGACGACTGATCTCAGATCATCTCAGCCAGTGTCACCTGCTGTTGTAGAAGTTTATGGATAACCACTTGAATGTGTAAGAGTTGCCCAGTAACACACCTGTGATGTCAGAGAGGAAAGACAACCAGTAAGGAGCCCTTTAGTTGTCTTGCCATGTGTCTCATGCTGCGGCATATTACATAAGAGAAAGAGAGGTATTACACTTTCATAAGTTAATAATGGTTAAGCACAAGAGAGGCCCAAAACATAATCTTCCCAAGTTAGCAAACTTCAAGCTTCAAGCTATGCAAGTTTGATTTCACGTTGTTGCATTCTAAAAAAAACAATTTATAGTACATACTGCATTCGCACTGTTGTCATAAGGGGCATAATGATCCATCTGTCAATTCTCTAAACAGCTTGAGGCATGTTAAGAGAATTTTATGAACATTTACAAATCCTCATCTCCACAGATTTGAAACAAACAGCGACTGCAAACAGTGAATGCATTAAAGTTCGCATACTGGCAACATGCACATGCAGTGCAGTGGCCAATAATCATATCTGACAAATGCACTCAAATGAAGATAATTGCAAAAGTGCTGTTTAAAGGGGGGTAATGAAGTTCCTGCATTCAGAGTTGTTTACAATGTTAAAAATGTCTTATGCTATACATGGGCAAAGTTTTAAAAAATAATTTGGAAATATGACTGGACATATTATAACTTCTATCTATCACTTTTCTTTGCCCACAAAATCAATCATTTGGTCCAGGGTTAAATATTACATGTTCTATGAAAGAGCTCTGTTATGTAACACAACCTCAAGCCTGAATGTCAAGAGTATGAGAGCAAAAACACCCTGAGTCAATAATTTTCACATCCATGCCTCAGATTACTGGCCTGCACTTTTAAAACAATGACGTCATCAGTAAACTCTGACCAGTCGAGCATAGAGGGAGAACTCTTGAGACAACTAAGGGACAAAAAATACCTGTGAGAAGTTATTCAAGTGTATTATTACAATTAGTTTAACAACTAAGCTCAAAAACTTTGGTTTGGCGGGGCAACAGCTGCCTTAAACCCAGTGTAATTTAACGCGCATGAATTCTGTAGGCATTGAACATGCAGTATATCTGCTAAGAATAGAGATCATAATATTTGACTTTATCTGATCTGAGATCTGTTGGTTGTAATTCCCAATCCCAAAACACATGATTGTGTCACAGTTGCTGCTGGCAAATGCCAATTAGAGCCACAAGGCTCCAGAGGGCCATTAATTGCTATAATGGTTGATAATAACATGTTGAGGGCTTTGTGTGTGTGGGCTAAACGACAGAATGAAAGTGAATGGCTACTGCAGGCTGGGCATAGCATGACTTTGGCACGTGTGCACCTCACGTTGATAGACTGCCCCCCTATGACCTGCGGTTTAAGGTCAGACACATGTACGCTCACACACACACACACAGCAGATATATATCCCTCCTTAGTACTGAAATAGACATCCAATAAAACAGAGAGACACAACAAAGAGTGAAACAGAAAGATAATGTTACGTTAATGAAAATGGAAGATGATTTTGACTAAATAGGAACATTTAATAAATAATGCACAATTTTTTTTCTGTGATCATCAAGATCTCATTGTATTCCAAATAAATTTACCTTTTACAAAAAAGGTCATGTTAAGTACCATTTACAATAGAAATAATAATAATTGTTACTATAAAAAGTCAAATTAAATAATAAATTAATACATTGGATACATATTAGAGATTATAAATGTAAAAAACACATTCAAATATTAACACAAGATTTTCGACTATTTTAGGTTCGGGCAAATTGGTGGACAATTTAATTTTGTTCATAAGTTTTCACATGACCTGTTTACACAGTTCAGTTATGTTTAGAGTTGTACTTTTTTTTACATTTTTATACAATTCCCATTATTTCAAGAGTTCATGCTTTCCTCATAATGAATAATAAGCAAATTTGGCGAGCTGTCTGGGGAGCGAGCCGGGAGAGTTCGGCTTGTTCACCTCTCTGCCCCCCAAAAAAGCTTGAAAGGACAGCAGCCAAATTTGAGCGCCCAAAAAATGCAATGAGAGAGGATGCTGGA
>JAUCMT010000035.1:2670700-2690998 GCA_032357475.1 Enteromius thamalakanensis
AAAGCTGGGAGAATTTATAGTGAAGGGGAAATGACTTGATTGGGTGCGAATGAACAAGGGATGATTAGGTAACGAGCTGCCAGCTGTGTATGATTACTCGTTATTTTGCAAAAACATTCACTTAAATTTATCCAAAGTGGGCACATAAAATTATTTTCCTGTGTGACTGGGTTGCAGTTAACAGAAACGTATTTAAAATTTTAACAATAACATATTCTAAATATTATTCATGGTGAATTAATTAAATTAACATGAATTATTTAATAGTATACCATTAATTGTATTTATATTTAGCACAATAAATGTCATGTTCATGTTCATGGCTGTGTAATATGAGAAATTACACAGAAGTCTTACATGGACAGTAGCAATTATCACCCATTTAATTCAAAGAGCCGGAGAGAGGGTGGAAAAAGATCATGTGACAACACTGATTACAACTTACTCACAAAGATAAGCACCATGGACAATTTTATGCACCATGGCCTCCTCATGACCTTTGAGTCTTCCACGCACATAGGGAAAAGGTGTTGATATTGACAACTGCTTGTGACTGATATAACAGGTCTTGAGGGATCATGGGAATATCTGTCCTGTTTTCTAAAATAGAGAAAGGTCACAGAACTTCCCTTTGAAAGAAGATACTCATCCACGAGTCCTTAAACAGAGGAAAGGACAGACCATTGCACCACAGACAAGATAGCTACACAATTGTGTCAAACACAGTAGGCGACTTCTAAGAAGCATATCTAAAGGAAACTACATTAGACTTAGACATAAAAAAGGCCTAGTGTCCTTGTATCTAACAGAAATAGTTTGTGTATGACTGACAGTGGATTGACAGTCCATGTTGAGACTTCTTCATGACGTCTGTAGGACACAAGAGGATGAATGAGAGCGTTTGGGAGACTAATAAGAGACAGAGAGTCGGCTGGACCAATTGGCATGAGCTAGGAAAGAAATCTTGTAGGCCTTTTTTCTGACAATGTTCTGTGCATAATAGGCCAAACTAAAACTATGAGAGGATCAGACCATTTTCACATTCATGTTTGAGCCAAACTCAAAGACATTCACGATTGTTACATTTTAATAAGTGTAAAACAGTTAAGTTCAAAACAAGCTTTTACCACAGCATTTGTTGCACAGAAAATAAACAATTTCACATTTGCAAATTTTCTAAATTACAGTTAAATTGGTGCCATTTCAATCAATACAACCTTCTGCAACCGACACTTAGTGCCTTTCTATATTTTATGCAAATAGCTGCTACCAACAACATCAGCAGCGAATTACAAAAATCATCATTTGCCTTATATCCTATATAAAACTCATTAAAATGAAAGAATTAAGAGGAAGTAAGTGCATTGACTTTGAATGAAAAACAGTCCAATTTAACTAATTTCTTTAAAATACACTACTGTATAAACACAGTATACTGCTAAATAGCTCAATAGTATTAAGAAATTAATATTTTTACTCAGCAAGGATGCGATAAAGTCCCCCCTATTATAGGTTATAAAAGGTTCATATTTTAGTTCATATTGGTCGATCTAATTTCTTTTTTTGTAGTAAAAAAGCAGCCTTTGTGAGTGCAGTGCTGCCTTTTTACAGCCTTACCGGGGAAACAGCTATTTCAGCCCTCCAAATGCTGCTCCTAGTGGCAAAGAATGACTTTGCATTTTAATTTTAAGTCGGCAGGCAATATGCTAATGTTTCATGATGATGTCAACAAACCATGCTTGGAAAAAAACAAAACACCACACACAAAAAAAAACCCTTGTTGCAGTGATTCAGAGTCAGCCTTCTTTTGAGAAATAACTTTATACAAGGTGCACTTTCAGGTTTAAAGGGGCTGCATTTAAAATTTACCTGGCTAGGTATTGCAGTCCAAATTCAAAGTATTGTGTACTTATAACATTTCATTCACAATAAAAAAGTCATGTGAAGTCGGCTTATACAAGGGCAGCATAGCATTGCGCATAAATAAAAAAAACACAGCTCAGCCTTGAATGTCGAGAGAGACAGCTGTCAGTTGAAAAAACCTTCTCCACCTCTAATGACAGGCGTTCTAGACACTTCCATTTAGTGTTACACCGCAGACAGGTTAAAAGAGGTTGCTGATTGCACGGTTATATCCAGAGAACTGTCTTCACATCAGATATAGCTCAGTCTTGTGTGCAATATAGAATAGATAGTCACTCCTGATGGCCATCCGTGCTGACAACTGGATTATTAGACAGCCTCTGATAGGTTTAGACTGTCAGCTGTTGCTAAGGTGGTTTAGATTGAGCATATGTCAAGTCTGTGTGATTCTGATAACTTCTTGTTCCAAACCTGTAATAATTTCTTTCTTCGTCTGAACACAAAAGATGATATTTTGAAGAATATGGTTATCCAAATTTCTTGTCCCCAATGACTTCCATATTATTTCTCCCCATACTATGCTAGTAATGAAGGACCAAAAGTATTTGGTTACCCACATTTTTCAAAATATCTTGGGAAAAAGAAAATCTTTTTTTTTTTTTTTGAGTAAGTATATTATGACATGGTAGATTATCCCTTTTCAGTAGAAATATGAAACATTTTACAGTAGCTCTAAGCATCACAAGATATTAAATAGAAGACTAAAACACACATGACTAGTTTATCTGGCGCCTAAGCACATGAAAAGAGACAGTGAAGAATAGAGCAACTCAAGAGGGTGAGAAAATCACACTCTGAGTCAGTCTGAGACTTGGGAATGTGAACTCCACCAACAGCTGCTGTCAGAGAGAAGATTATCACCTGATCTCCATACTGTCCCTCAGACCAGTGGAATATCAGCACAGGCAGCCAGAACCCCCTTACAGTAGCAAACGGTCTCATATTCATACATTGGTTAAATATTATATGTAAAAAAAAAACTAAGCTAAACGCTGACAGTTAATCAAATCTAATATATGTAAATGTATTAATTATGGGGATTAAATGCTAAAAGTATTATTTATTTATTGTTTACAAATTAATTTTTTTTGTTTGTTTATATAATGACACAATCAAAGGAGATGCTAACAATTTTTATATAGAGATCAATAAAGAGAATAACCAACTACAACATCAAAACAAAAATGGATTCAATGAGCTAACAACAGGCACAAGATGAAGTCTAGATGATCCAAAAATTCTATAATCCCACTGAAAAACATAAATCAGCTTTTGCTTGACCTTTTCTTGACCAGAGGGAGGGAAAGTCACACAGATGACCTTTCACATTAAACAAAACTGTGTAAAAGCACTCAATCTAGTAAAATGTCTAAAACTGAAAAATTAGCTCATTATAAAAAAAATAAAATAAAAAAAAACAGACAACACAAGAAATCATGTTTCTGTAGTTCACAATACCACTCAATAATATGCTCAAATTTAGAAAATATTGATCTTTTTGCCCAACCAAGGAAAACTGGGCAAAACTGTTTGAAAACATGATTATCATACTTGATTATCATTTGGTGATGTATGTGACCTTTATGATGAAAAAAAATTAAAAAAAAAACACCAGAGAAAAGGAGTGTTTGATACTGTAGCTAAGAAAGGGCAAGATATTGATTTTGGTGTTGTTTTTCAGTAGGAATATAACAATACTGCAACATAAAAAAAAAAACACATTCACACAGCATACCCTGAAGAAGCATTATCTCTAGTGCACAGCATTACATATACACAGGCATGATTGTTGATTTTCTGCTGTGATTTGATTCTAAGTGTGCCATTTGCATTTGGAAGCTGTTGCTGTGAACACACATCATGCAATCAAAGGATCTCTCCATACAAGTGAAACAGACAATTGTTAGGCTTCAAAACAACACAAATCCATCAGAGAGATAGCAGGAACATCAGCTCATTCTGAGCTGTCTATGGAAGACAACATGGAGGATGATCGGAGGATCCTCTTCATGGTAAAGCAAACAGAGGGTTCACTACAAGGTGCAAACAAGACCAGAACATCTAAAAAGCCAGACCACTTCTGGAAAAGCATTCTTAGTTTAACCCATGTAAGAATGATGGGAAGAGAAGAGCATGAAGAAGGCTTGAAAAAGCTCAGGATTCAAAGCGTACATCATTCACAAAATGTATGTATTCATGAAGAATCTTAGTGCTAAGAGTTGCTCCTAATAAATCTTTACAAATGTGGGTGTCTTCTCTTAAAATAAAAAAAAAAAGAGACCGCAGAGATAACCAGGTCTTCGTGCACCTCTGAAAAAATATAAATATAAATCTTTTCAAACAGTATAAATCTTTGCATCATCATCAAAAAAAAAAATATATATTTTTGTTTTATCTTTTTTATGCTGTTTGTTGTTGCTAAAATGTATCATATAGACAGCCTTATACCCTGGATATCATGCCTTTTAAACCGTCGACTGGTTAAAAAGCAGACTGTGATCTGATCCAGGGGAATGACCCATGCATACTTGCCGGCGCCGTGTCCAGAGCACAGCAGAAAATGAGCTGAGATGTCATCAGCACAGTGAGGTGTCGTATGAAAGTTATTAATGATTACATAGACATTACCGAATGAGATCATCTCAGACACGGAGCCAACATGTTTGCTAAATACCACCAGCCAGTGACAGGACATTGTCCTTAAATGCACGCTCACATCCACACGCACAATAAATACATGTTCAATCCCCAAAGTAAGACCTTAAAGGCCCAAAGCTCCTCCTGAAATATCAGGCTGCCAAATTTGGTTAAAACTATGAAGGTGGACAGCGACTATACAAACATTCCCTTTGCTATTCAAGGAGCGAGATGCTGCTGTAGACCCATCAATCCATGCCCCCTGTAGTGGTGGGATAGAGATGCAATGACGGATGTCTGTCTGGCGGACAAGAGAAAGGGTGTGTCATCTGGGTCACTGCAGAGTTTAACAAGTTTACTGGAGTGCCTCAGGGGTCTGTCCTGGGAGACGCCTAGAGGTTCATGCACCTCGGACTCCACTATGTCTAAAGACTAGAAGAATATCCTCACCATAATACTGATCACTGAAACTGTCAAGGCTATATTCTATGTCCCTATACATGTCACACTTTTCCACTCTGTACAGATGTTCATGCACAAACAGCATGATGTCCTTTTGTGTCACAAATTTGAACTGATCTGAAAAATTTGTGGTTTTTAGTCCCTGTCTGTTAGCTTTCGAGGATAAACTAGTCCATGCCATAGTGCACTTCTAAAGAACACTTTAGGGCATTGAGAACATAAAATATAATTTTCTGAGCTGTCTGGATGCATTTATCCCTAAACGTACCGGTCACTGGGTTTTAGACAAATCGTACAAAATTAGCACCTCGTACGAATACGTACAAATTGGTTGTGAGACTGTGTTGTGAATTAGATATCTGTATAGTATAGTAAAAAACATTAATGATTTGGTCTATCTGAAAATCAATCATTTGAAATCAATGTTAAACTGTAAACTAGCATATAAAATAATTGTAAGAATTTTGCCTAAAACTTGCAATCCTGTAGAGATTACATTACTTACAGGAGTAGCTCATCCAAAATGAAAATGAACATTTACTCACCTTCAGGTTATCAAAGAAGTGGACGAGTTTATTTTTTTTTACTGGAACCGACTTTTACGAATTAAATTATTTGGGTCATAATGCTGTCAAATTCGCACCAATTTCGTACGACCTCACTCGTAAGGTTTTGTATGATTTGTCTAAACCCCAATGACATGTAGGTTTAGGGTCAGGGTTAGGTGTAGGCCATTCGTACAATTGGCTACTTGTAAAATATGTCTGATTTAGTAAAAATTTTATGAATTTATACGAATTAGCCACCTCGTAAAATATGTACGAATTGCCCTGAGGCTATTGTACTGTAGCTTTCATCATAAATGCCACTGCACAGTGTCTTAAATTTCCGCAAGTTGAAAAATAAATACCACCTCACGTTCACGCCCTGCCTCCGAAACTTTCGTCCGTCATAAAAAAATTAATTCAGGTTGGTTTTCTGCTTTTACAAACCCATAGGATGCTTTTTGAAGAAAAATAATACAGAAAAACGCATGGGGAAATTTTGGACTCAGTCTTGAGTCTGAGGTCTCTGTGGAAATCTTACGCAGCAGATTGTAGAACACCTTCAACTAGTTTCAGCATCATCTGTGCATTGAACAAAAGTACAGCAAGACCTTTCTCAAAAATCTCAAATCATCTGAACAGTTTCTGGGAGTCAGGGGGAATAAGATTTAATTAGTTCATTAAAAAAGTGAGCACAATTCAGGAACTATTCCTATAAGAACTACAGATATATTAATAGCACCTCTGGTTCAGACCTTTTTAGAAGAAAATGTATTCAGAAGGTTTAACAAAAACTGCAAACCAGTTGTGTGCAAATCAAAAGTCTGCTGCAATAAATATTTCTGAAACTGAGCTTTTGGTGGCTAATTCCAGTTACAGCATGTTTAGATCATGCATAATATTAGAAGACCAAAAAATGCAAAATAAGCTACATCCTACAAGGTAAAGTAAACCTTTAAATAAAAAACATACATGAGGACAGTTTGATCTCAGACAGGTAACAGACAACACTTTATTTCTCAGATAAACCTGGTAACAAAACAATACAGTTAAAACAAAAATACACCAAAAAGAAGTTATTCTTACTTTTAGTTTTCATTGTTTTGCGGACAACAAAGAACCTGAACAAATGGAGATGAGAATTAGCAGGATTGAAAATACCACTAAAATTTAAAAAAACTTCAAATCGGACACCTATGCTTGAAAACCACTCACTCGGTGTGCTGCAGTCTTAGGACTACTTTACAACTAGAAATTACAATATGATAAAACCCGACCGTTCCCAGAGTTCAAATCGCCATAGTCCAGGGCTCCATCCTTGCTCACAGCAACACATGCAAATCCATGAAACAGATAAAGCACACCAAGATAAGACAGAAGAATAAAGACAAGTTGCTTAAAAGAAACGCAAATGCACACACACGCGTTAAAGAGTTTTTAACCTCACATCATGAAACACTAGAAGTAGTAAATGTAAGATGACTGGTGGTTTTCTAATGACTAGAGCGTGTTGAAGAGGAATCCATGGCAAAACTACAATAAATTCTTTTCTCGTTAGATTTTGCATTTGAAATTATGCTGGTTTTGCATCTAATGCTTGTCATTTCACCAAAAAACCTCCAAGCTTTCTTACCACTTGTTGTAGATCTAGACGTTTCTTTACCAGATGATGCATATCAAAATGTTCTACATTTCATCTAAAATATTGTATGCAAAATACAACGTCAGGCAAAGACGCAATGCATAAGGGTTTCCTACCAAGGGATGCAATTCTATTTTATCATTATTAAAACAGTGTATAAAATTACAATTATTTTCTAATGGCATTGCAAAAGCCTCAGGGTAAAAGCTGATATGGCGTATTTTTATGAAAAGATTTTAACTTCATTACACCACGGCACACTATTATTGTATGACTCCATAACCAGTGGATAATGGTGTTGAGCCATTCTAGATGTAATGAAATCTCACTAGACAACAGGGACCTGAAGAGCATGTCTGGGTCATATTTCAACGTAAAGTAAAATTAAAATCCTTTACTTTAGATCATTAAGGTTGCTTTGCATTGCGAAATTATGTGCAAATTCTCATTAATGCATTGATAATAAATACTAATTTTAGATCAATTTCTGTAGCACAGTAATAAGAATCAAATGAAATGAAGAGTACTGAGGGTTTAGCATGAAATGTGCATAACTGCTATAAAAAAAAAATATAATAAAATAAAACACTTGAATGGTCACAAAAGGCTTAAAACAGGCTTGTGCAAAATATACCTTATGCTTTTTTCTTTTAATTTCAAGGTGAAAAGTAGTTTAATTGTGAATAATAATTTTAGATTACATTCATGTAAGTGAAAGTGTAATGATCGGACCAATTTACAGTATTCTAGGCATGTTAAAAGCACGTTTATTGTAGTTTTGCCTGTAATTTCCATTAAAGAGTACAGCCCTGGAACAGTCCTCTAAGACTGAAAGAGAAAGACAAGCACTATTCTTACACTAAAACCATCTGCCCCAAAGCCTCCACCCTTATTCAAGACTGTTTCCTTGATTTGAACGGTTCGTTCGTTTTTTTGCATTTCAGAGATTGGTTAGTGGGAGTTGGGTAGGAGTTCTGTAGTTGTGCTGCGGTCAGACCTTCGTAACGGTGCACTGACCGTCGGGGCACCCAGAGCGATCGCCGCTATGCGCCGGGCCACCACCAGGGGGCGGTCTGTCCAACTGATGCAGTCTATGCCTACTCTGGGAGCCTTCTGTGTGCTCGTCTGCACCTTCGTCCCCAGCCTGCTCATCTTCATCCTCGCTCGTGCCGGACTCAGATTCGTACCCCGAGGCGTCCGGACCGGCCGAATCGTCTTCATCGTCTGCGTCTTCCTCTTCCGTTTCTTGATCGCCGGGGTTCATGTTGAGTTGGGAGAGCGCCTGCACAAGCTGAATATCGCCAGAGGAAGCAGGGCTGGTCAGGTGACCTCCCAACACAGTCGGCGGCCTTACGGGAGCAGAAGCAAAGACTCCTTGAGGACGTCCCCCGCTGACTCCAGTGTCCGCTCCGTCCGCCGAACTCTCTCGCTCTGCTGTGGCGCCATCTACCGTTCCGTTTAAATCTGCAACTGCAGGCGCTGCAACGGGAACAGTTCCTGATCCCGATGCCGGACTGAGATTAGGATCTGGATCGAGTCTTAATCCGGCCACACCTTTCTTAGGAATGTCCACCACATCCCTCTTTATCCTCCTCCTGCGGCCGTGTTCGTTCCTCCTGTACTGCACCATGTTCTCCAAGTCGGCCACGTACAGGAAGCCAGCGATCAGCATCTCGGCGCTCTTCTTGCCCTTGTTGAACGCGTCCTCTAGCTCTCGGCTTGTCCGCTCGTCGTACTGCCACCATCCGTTACGCCCCTCGTAGTACCAGGCGTGGCCACCAGTCCCCGTCCCGCGTCCACCCGTCGCCGAAGCCTTCAGCTCCTCGGGCGAGAGCAAAGTGGGACGCTCCAGGAAGTCCTCAGGCACTTCCCCTCTACACAGAGCGCAGCGTTTGCTGTGCCAGGAAGCTCCTTTTACGCATAGGAAGCAGAAAATATGGCGGCATGGCAGGCGTACGGGGTGGACACAGCTCTGCAGGCAGATGGCACACTCAGGAATGGGCAGCGAAGGAGATGAAGGGGGTGGACTTCCCTCTGTCACTGCCTCCCCACTCACCTTCTTACCAGAAGTCAGTGAGTCCACGGAAAGATTAACCTCTCCGCAACTAGCCATGCTGTGAAGATAATAAAAACAAAACGATTTCACATTAAAAGATGCAGGCGAAAACAAATGTTCTGCCTACACAAGCTAAAGTCAGCAGAATGCAGACGTGACAAACAGGGCACTGTTTATCAAACTATGTTGCCCAAGTCGACAAAAGTCACGAGTAAACAGTGCTATTGAGTTCTTTGTTCATTGTTGCTCTGTTTGATTAAAGCTCTAGCATTTCCAGTCTCTCATCTGACAAGTATTACTTTACTTTTACAAAAAAGAGTGCCATTCATATATCATCAATACAGTCAATATAAAACCAGAGTCTTGTGCAACATGAAATAAAAAAGTGCTGTAAATATTTGAAATTTTTCTTGAAATATTTGAACTGTTCTTCTGTACGCTGTTCTTTGGACAAGATTTCTTTACTTATATTCAAATCTTTGTTTACCATTATAGATTTAGAACACTGACTCAAACATAACTGTCTGGCTTGAACCTGTGTATGCTTATAATGGCAAGCGTCCTAAATCAGATGCAGAAATGATCTAAATATATCATGACCCAAATCCTTAACAGTCAAACCATTTACGCGACATTTTATGATGCTGGTACAAAATACACTAGAATAATAGACAATTCTTTTGTTTAGTTAGGTTAGGTTGTGTTAAACATATTGTTACTACAAATAACAACAACAAAAATAAATTTTTGCAAACATTTATTTGCACACCAACCATAAAGAATCAGTTATATTTGTTAAAGGTTAAACTAATAGGCCTGGGTCGTTGGAACAACCAATTTTACAATAATAGTTTTTAAATGATACAATTAAATATTCGTATTTAACGATTTAAACGTTTAAAATTCATCAACTTAAATCAATAAAATAAATCCTATAAACTGCAAAAGTAGCAATAATATTAGCAAATTTATTTTAAGGATACAATTACAATAACAAGAATAACACAAGTCATTTAGATTCAGATTTTAAATAAAATATTAGCCATAAATAATCAGTTATGTTTACATATTTATCAAACGGTACACTAAAATATGTTTATACATAAAATATGTATATAATTGTATGTATTAATATCTGATAAAAAAAAATGTCAGATACAGAAAATGTACTTATATTTAATAAAAACAATATTAATATATAGCTACACATTTGAAACAAAACGGGTTAACTACACTGAGCCGTTAAACGGAGAAAATGTTTATATAGCATTACAGGCCCAAATCCCTCAACAAATCAAACAAGTATTACAGAAATCTACTTATGAATAGTTTTAGGTATCGTATTAATAAAATGTCTAACTACACGCACTGAACGGGTAACATTTACGAGGCTTTGCGAGTGCTGATGTTGAGATCAGATCATTGATAGATCAGATTGAGGCCTGTAGACAGGACAACACCCCTGACCAAAACACAGCGAGAACAGCCTCATTTCACATTAAATACAGCCCCTAAAATGTTTCAAGTGGTCGATTAATAAACAACAAGAATATAAAACCACACATTATTGTAATCGGTTGGGTTACTTGAACAAATATATTATATTTGGTGATCTTGCTGCGTCTTGTCTTGAATGTCTTTCAGCTCACTCACCTGACAAAATAGCCGGAATTTCGCCTCTTTCTTTTAGCGACGATCAGATTTGGCTCATCTGCTAGTCACCGGATGATCACTCATTGTTCGTTCACTGAGTAAACTGATCTGTAACGTTAGAATTTGCGCGACAGAGATGAACACAATAATGTTTTTACGGCTCCTCTCTGATAATAAGACCGCGGATGTGTGTTCGTGCGCATCCACGCTGCGCAAAACCTGCGCAGAACCTCTCAATAATATGAAACGCACCGAGCGTAAAGTTGCTCAGAATCGTTAAATATTAACTATTAACGTAAAAAAGTTAACGGTTTCACAAACAGGGCTTAGCTTAAGCCAGGACTAGGCATTAGTTAAATTAAGATATTTAAGCAACTTTTACAAAAATGGCTTTTAAGAAAATATTACAGGTGTGCATCTTAACACAGAACAATGACGCTGACATGTTTAAGATATGTCAGAGCAAGATATTTTCATCTGAGACAACTCAAACATGCAATTTAGTCTGGGACTAGTTTAAGCCTTGTCTGTGAAACTGGGGGTAAATGTTTTAAATCACCTTGAGACCAGCACAAAAGATTTTGATGTCCAGTAATTTTTACATCATTATAGTGTGCAGTGTTTAAAACAAATAGCCTACTTAAATATATCAAAATCATGGCCTGCCAGTATTTAAATATAAATGATTTAAAATATTATCCAACAACATACACTTAATAAATAATTTTAACGAATCTTTGTAGTATACATGGTTAGTAAATTAGATAGATTTAATTGCGCTATTTGAAGAAAGGCTTTGGCACTTCAATGCTTTTTGGTATACTTCACATTATGAAATATACAGGGGTATATAATGACTAATTTGTTTAGTTATATAGTTTTTTGAAGTTATGTTAATGTTTTTATGGTATTGGAAATTGATATTGATTTTGTCACTGCATTTAGTTTTTAAATGATTATTTGTACCATTTGTATCATCAACTAATTTTTTACATTTTGCTGTAAAATTATGCTGAGGCTTTTTAATGCGTCCATTTTGTGTTATGCTATTTTTCAAGACAAGTGTCACTAGAGGGCACAATTGTGCTAAGGAAAAAAAAGGAGGGAACCAGCTGCTTGTCCCTTGGGGATTAGCAGCAAATCTGTCTACATAACCAACTAATTCAACTAGAAAAGGAATCTATTTTTATGTGTTGCAAGTGGGTTAAGAGCACGTCAGTTTGTAGTTGTACGCAGAATCAGAAGTTTCCTATTACTTTGCTATTGAAAACTCAACACCTGGCACAGAGGATCAGATTAAAATGTTGGCATCTTTCCTGTTATGCCCACTGAACCGCATTAATCTCAATTACAGGAGGCAGTACAGTAATAAACAGATCTGTGCCTATCCTAAAATATAATATTCACACTGCACGCCTGCAGGATTTTGCTTGAGTAACACCATGTTCACCAGACACACTGCAGTCCATCTGTAGCCTTGTTCTTCCTGTTTTACACTAAAATCTCATGTCGCTGGATGTTTTTTGTCACATCTGTGCTCAGGGGGAATGCTGTTTCACAGCAAATCAAATAACTCAAGATTCTTGGGGAAAATGGTCTTGGTGTCGTGATGCAGAGATAATCGTTTGATGCGTGCAATCGGGTGTAATACGCGGCGTTAAATGAGAGAATTTCTTAAATTAGAACGGAAAAGAATGCTTTATTCCCCGTGGCTTTGTTACGCTAGGATGGCTGTGTTGTAGTGAAGGCGTCTTCAGTGTGTGTGTGTGTGTGTGTGTGTGTGTGTGTTTACATGCGTGGGTGCCATATGCATGAAATCAATGAGTGCTCATTTTCCACAGCTGTTTAGTACGACGCCACGCAAACCCTCTCAGTGTGAATGACAGAGATCTTTCAGAGGAGACCTAACTTCTTCCTCAGGAAGGGGGGTTTCTTTCCCATGGTCCATCGGTCTCCATTACACCCCTCGGCTTGCCAAACTTTCCTCTAATTCTCACTTTTTCATTTATTGGCACTTCTGAAGAAGTTCAGCTTGGGCTTCCTGGGCCCTCGAGGATAATGGTAGTTTATGAACCATCATCTAAAGCACAGGAACTCGCTGGAACGTTTCCCCAGGGATCTCGTTCCTTTCCCTTCTAACACGGTTTCCTCACCCCCCTACGCCTTCACGAGGAAGAACCACACTGCCTGTGTGTCCTCCTTTTTCACGTTTTCCTTTGAGCCGTGGCTTATTGTCAGCAGTTTTTCAATGCTCCTGTCACTGGCAGCCACCTGGTAACAATAAGATACCATCAACGGCAGAGGAGAGGAGGCAGCTAAACTGGGGCGTTGTAATGAACGCACACACAGACTCGCAAGTATGAAAGTACTATGCCATGCATTCATCTTCTCCAGTTATTGGGGTTGCATGCGAGGCAAATATTCTCCCAGTCATTGTTATTCTATGTATACGGTAAAATTAGAAATAAACAGATTGGAGCTGGATCCCTGCTGAAATTACACTCGCAGGGAAATGAGCTGACAGCAATGTATTGTGGGTCATTTGGGAACCCATTTACGAACCCGGGTCATAGTTTACATGGCACACATTCATCATTGTGTATATATAAGGTATTACAAGGAGATTATTAGGCAATACTGGAAACTTTTCCGCATAAAGTTCTTGATGTACTGCACTGAAACTCCCAAGCAATATCCTCTGACAGACTATAAACTTCTGGGCAATTAAAAGGCAATTACGGTTCACTTTTGGCTAAACACAAAAAGAGCAACATCAAGAATATGCAAGCAAAATATTAAACATTTATGGTCCTGTAAATCTCAAATAGAACAAAGTTTCTCGTGTTTAAATTACTGTTGAGAATCATTTAATGAGCATTATGACGGGTAAATCGTGGAGATAATGATAATTAGGATGTGATTTTATGTTAAGGTTGTACGTAAAGCCTGCGTGAATCTAATAACAGAATTTAACAGAATGGGTTTTTGTGTGGGACACTGTGCGTCCAAGTCATTTGTGGATGAGTATGTAGACATTTCCCCAAAACATGCGAGTGGTGCTTTTACAGAACCTGCACAGCATTTGTGGGTGGTTGCCAGGGCATTGTTATGCAGTTGCTAAGGTGTTTAGAGAGGTTATTTTAGTGGGCCAAGTACACCCTTCTATATTATTCAGGTCTTTAGTGTGGGGTTGTTTATATCACCAGGTCAAAGTTGGCGAAAGCAGAAGTTGTCTTATTATTTATGTGGAAATTTCAATTTTTATTTAAAGAAGTGAATTGTTACGCCAATATAGGCTGTGCAGTATGTTGAATTCGTATGGGCAATAGTGTCTTATTTTCCTGTTACCATGATAGTAGTTTGTTCTGTTTCTTATTACCTCAGTCTCTGGAAGACAGAATCTGTTAGTGCTGTAATCAGAATATTTTACTGTAAGCAATTGTATAATTGGACCACAATATTGAACAATGTACTTCTCAACATAAAAATTAATCCAACCGGGAAACCAATGTCCAAAACGCACATTCTAGAATACGCTAGAACCATGGGCGTTAATCCCCTTCACCCAATATCAGGTGTCACACAAAGTCACGCGCACACACAGATGACAATCTATAGTGACTTTAGTGAAATTTAGGCACTACATTTATTGAATTCGTGCACAGCTTTCATTCAGTTGGAAAAAGTCATTTCCTCAGCATCTATTTTGTGCAGTGTGCGGCGGTGGATAAGATAAATGACTCGATTCTAAACAACATAACAAACATTTCAATAAATAGTTTTGCAGAAAAAATCTGGATTTTCATCGAATTAGAGAAAAACTTTGAAAATAACCATAATTATTCAGTCTCCATGCTACATTAATAAGCTAAGTGTTGGCATATCTTTATAAATTTGATTGTATTATTTGTGTCCCATTCAAAAATGTCTTGTTAGTAATTTTGCGTTTACTGTCTCCCCCTACTGTTAGATGAAATGTACGCCCATAGTTAGAACGTGGAATAGCTATGTAAGAAATTTGAATAGCTGATTGGCGTCATCTAACTGTTATCTTCTGACTAGAATAAATGGTCTGTGGACTTAAGTATTAATTTTCTCACTGAACAAACATTTTAATTTGAAAACCAAAACACCACTTGGGAGTGAATAAATAAATAAAATCAGTGAACGACTAAATATACTGACAGCTACAGCTACACTTAGTAAATATAGCTAACAATATGCCTCACGTAATCTATCTATCTATCTATCTATCTATCTATCTATCTATCTATCTATCTATCTATCTATCTACTATTAAATTATAGGTTCCAAAGAAATGTAAGAAAAAAGCTTCATTTTATTTGGAGTATGCGCGCGCAGGTCTCATCGCTGTATAGTGATGCGTGAGAGAGAGAGCGCGCGCGAGAGAGAGCAGTATGCGCTCCTCAGTGTGCGTGTGTCTGTCTCTCAGACCTTCACCAACACAAGACACAAGACTCTCCAGCTGTCATTTCAAACGGCCACCTTTAGGTAAGATCTAGTGTTTTTATAAGCGGCAGGTTGCACGTAACAGGCTAAAAGCACGCATGTATCATCAGCGTGATCAAACTTATTAAAGTGGAAACATGCGCTGGGTATCTACAGGCACTTACGGTGCTCTCATACTCGACATGTGCTGAGGAAAAGCACAGATGCTCGCTGATGTGTGCAGGTTAGACGCGTTTTATGTGGATACATTTGGGAAATAGATCTTTTGCTTTCGCTTCGGCTGAATCTCTTGACAGATGGATCCGCGCGCACTAGTGACCGGTGACCGGTTACCGGAGCGCACGGGCTCGCAGCGCACCATAGGCTGCTCATTTATTAATTAGTAGCTCCAGTCATATTCAGTATCTTCAGGTCACTTTTTACAGATTGAGTCCTGTTAGAAGGACCTGAGGTTAACTGTCTTGATCAAAGGCACATGGTTGTACTTCATGATTCATGAAGCAGTGCAGAAACAATAGTGAACAATAGTTCATCAAGGCTTAAGGGGTTTGAACCTACAACCTCACCAGCTGCTCTGATTGTCTCAGTTATTGTAGTGAACATCTGTGTATGCGTGCATGATATGCTAGTGGAGACACCGGGGCAAGTTGCCACATTTTGATGCACAAATTCTCTCATATAAAGTCTAGATAGATGTTGAACTTAAAAAAGAACAAGAGCTTGTTAATATCTGAAAGTGTCACACTGAATGCCATAAAGGATGATGTGCAAGTATTCATATTATTATTTTTATAATATAGAGTGTTTATAGTTGGTCTACAAGCAATTATAAAACTGAGCATGAACCTGCTAAGACACTGAACCATTGTTTTGGATAATGGATTTTTTATACTTCCGACCTTACTCCTTTTAAAATTTAAGATAAACATTCAAAATCATTGTTTGGGAAAATTATCATTTATTGTATTGGACTCAAAGACTTATGTACTTAGAGTACTCAAACTTCCTCATGTGATGAATTTCTGAATATATCCTCACAAATGTCTTAAAACTGATTTCTTTTAAGAAGCTTTTAAGAAGATTCATAAATCGACCACGTAATGTATGAAATCCAAAATGTAGATTAGGATGTGGTAATTATAAATGGTTTGATGTAGTAACAATTGAAGAATATGGGAGGTCATCAGAAGTCTGGGGCTCTTTTCCAAAACCTAGCGAGCTGCATACGTGGGCCGCATGATAAGAACCTTCGAGACATGAAGTCTGTTCCAAAAGATACCTTCTTTGAGCAATTTTTAAGCCGACGTTGTATGCATCCTTATTTGGCAATCACAGAATGCAGGAATGAAGTGTTGAAAACTAAGATGAAAGAACTACTGAGTATTGTTTTACATTTATATAAGCACATACTGTATGTAATTGTAAGTGTTGTAAATATGGTTACGCTTTATTTATATTCATTTCAATACTGAAAAGTATCAATAAAAGTGTCATAATTGCAAATGCTGCCTATTTGGAGCGTTCCAAAACAGACGCTAATGACGCTCCATTTTATGAAGGATGCAGATAGCTCACTAGGTTTTTAAAACGGAGAATTCCTGTAAATCCTTAAAAATATGTGGCAGTACCATAGTGAATTTAGGGCTGCACGGTTTGAGAAAAAGAAATAAATAAACAAATGCAATCTTCCAGATAAATAAACTGATTGAAATGTAAAATGTGATTATAAATAAATAAATCAAGGTTTGCTGTGCTTAGAACTGAACAATTTGGCCCAAACGTTTTGATATTATCAATATGGTAAGGAAATATTATTCTTAATAATTGTTAAAGGGGGCATATGATGGTTTTAAAAAATAACATTATTTTGTAATTTTTTTGTATATGCTGTAAATTTTTGTTTCTCCTCTAAGCCCCACCTTCCTGAAACATGTTGATTTGTACAAAGCTCATCGTTCAAAAAAAGCGAAGTGTGATCTGATTGGTCAGCTATCCAGTGAATTGTGATTGTGATCCAAGCATGTGTTGAAAATGTTACGCCCCTAATCACGTGATATCATGACTTAGTACTGTCTTTTTTAAGCATTACGTTGCACAAACCTCGTAAACATAACTCCATGTCTGCATTTGTGATCAGAGAAACGACAAAAAACAAGCACTACCCTTCACTGCTCAAAATTCGTTTTTGAATAGTAAGTAGCAGGTTCTTTTAATAAGAAAACTTAACTTACTTAAAGGTTGTGAGTCTGAAGCACCAGACTGTTCTTGCAGAGGTAGAATTGCTCCACTTTATAGTCCCTGTGCACAGCCAGCATAGACTACTCTTCAGGTTTTAGGAGTCAGTCCTCCAAAAATGCGCTGAACACACTCTAGTATTTTAATCTTTAATCTTTGAAACCTCAGGGATCTATGCAGCTTACAACACTCGAAAGAGAAAGGGCAATTTGAAATCACATCATATGATCTCTTTAAATAATTAATAGGCCTAATAACTGCTATTATTAATTAAAATTAGAACTGCAAGGAATTTGGAATGACCATCAGCCTGAGGAAGACCAAAGTCATGGCTCAGGGCAAAAAGACTCCTCCGAACATCGTCATTGATGGATACACCCTGAAGGTTGTAGAGAACTTCCCTTACCTTGGGTCCACTATCTCCAGCTCACTGTCCATCGACTCAGAGATCAATAGCAGGATTGCCAAGGCAGCCACAGTCATGGCTAAACTGAACCAGCGAGTGTGGAACAACTTCAGCCTCACTGAGAAGACCAGACTGTGCGTCTACAAAGCCTGCATACTCCTCTATGGCAGTGAAACGTGAAAAGAGAGTGGACACAGGCCGTATTCCCAAAGACCTCCTCTACAGTGAGCTGGTCAAAGGACAACAGGGTGCCAAAAACTGCAATTCAAAGACATCTGCAAGGAGGATATGAAGCAGTGCTCCATCAAATCCAACTCATGGGAAAGTCAAGCAGATGACCGCCCAGCCTGCAGGCACACAGTCACAGAATGCCACTCAGAAAAGATTCAGGCAGAAGCAGCGGCAACAGCAGCTACAACAGCCATCTGCCTTCACCTGTATCAAGTGCGGTAGGAACTGCCACTCCCGAGTCGGACTGCACAGCCACTCTCGTCTGTGCAAGTAGACTCACAAGAAGCTACACCATTGTCTCCCGAGACGGACGGATGCTGACAGTACATTAATTAAAATAATAGTAAAACACGGCCCTACTAAGTGTACCGTGGAATACACATATGGGGTCACTAATATGAGCAGTAGCCTGACAGTAGCTTTCAAGAATTCATTAGCTGAAAGGCCAGGTGCCAAATGTTCTGCCACATCTGGCCGCTGGATTCCTGGAGGACTCAACAGGTTTTGCCCAGACAGGAAACCCTGAACCGGGCCTCTCGGTCCCACTACCCGTTTGAGGTGAGAACACAGAAGGAAGCCCGTTCGACACACAAGCTATAGAACATAGCAAACGTGTTAGGAGCTAGCAAGGCGCCACGAGCCAGTGGCCAGGAAGATGCGACACCTCTAGTGGAGTGAGCTCTATCCACGTACTGTCGCAATGCACGTAGATGACAGAGCAAGGCAAGGGCTGGGTCTGCCTTCTCCAAGGGCCATGCTTGCAGGTTCACCACCTGATCCCTAAAGGGAGTGGTAGGATTCTTTGGCAAATAGCCTGGCCCTAAGAAACCTGATGACTAGATGGTGGTTCCCCACCGACCTTCCCTCTATGGGGTCGTGATGCAGAAATAGCAGCAATGTAAGCCTCAAGGGGGAAGGGGACAGCCCTTGCTGTAAGAAGGAAACCATGGCTCTGATCGAACACTTCCGGGAATCCTCACTGTGAGATGAATACCATTTAAGGAACAGGTTCCACTGCAACGCATAGGCCCGTCTAGTGGAGGGTGCTCGTGCTGAAGCGATAGTGAGAGCTACCTCCTGGGGTAGGTAACATAGAACCCATCCAGGGACCATATGTGGAGTTTCCACAGGTCTGGACGTGGGTCCCAAAGGGTGCCCTGTCTCTGAGAAAGCAGATCCTTGGAATTGGCCAGGAAGGGGCTGTCACGAGGAGCATGAGTTCCGGGAACCAGGTCCTGCTGGGTTAATATGGAGCCACCAACAGGACCTGCTCCTCATTCTCCGTGATCTTGCATAGTGTCTGTGCTAGAAGGCTCACTGGGGGAAACGCATACTTGCATAGCCAGTATGCCAGTGCATATGTGGCGAGCGTTGTCTTGGTTAGAGAATAGAACCATTGGCAATGGGTGCTTTCTGGAGATGCAAACAGGTCTACCTGTGCAGCTCCGAACCATCTCCAGATCAGCTGAATCACCTGGGGATGAAATCTCCACTCTCCAGGAAGTGCTGCTGGAGAAAGCTTGTTGGTTGCCCAATTGAACACTCCCGGAATGTGGATGGCACAAAAGGGACCTGTGACGGGCGAGTTGTGACATGCGACTTGCCGGTTTATATACGCAACGGTCGCAGTGTTGTCTGTGCAGACCAGGACGTTCTAGCCCTGAAGGTGCCCTCTGAAGCAGCCCAGGGCCAGGCATACTGCCAGACACGTGAGGCAGTGATCGTGACCATCCTTAGGTGCCAGGAAACGATCGCACCCAGAAACACACTGGTGAAACGACATCTTTAAAAACATCACTCATATTGCTCTTTTAGACTTTGCTCTTTTAGTGCTCATAGCACGCGGGGAAGCTGGCCACTGCACACTCCTGGTGTGCCTGTCTGCACAGCAAGATGATCCTTAGGGCTTTTCACACTGTGCTTAGCCCCGGGTTATCTGCGTTCTAAACACCGCTTTTAAACCCGGGTAAAGACGCGTTTCACACCTGTAATTTGAAAGCGGTGTTAGCACCGCATTTTACCCGGGGTTATGAAACCC
>JAUCMT010000035.1:2707206-2717254 GCA_032357475.1 Enteromius thamalakanensis
GTACAAGTACAAAGTAGCCAAAAAAATACTTAAGTACTGTAACGAAGTCCATTTACTCAAGTACTTTACACCACTGGAGGCGACCCACTTCTACAACAAACTGTTTAAGGGGGTCAGGATGACGCAGGATAGGGGCTGAGGTGAAACGTGCTTTGAGCTCTTGAAAAGCTTGATCACAGATTGAGGTCAATGCCAGCCTGTTAGTGTTCTTGCAAGTTAGAGAGGTTAGAGGAGCGACCACCTGACTGAAGCCACGGATAAACCTTCTATAAAAATTAGCAAACCCCAGAAAGCGTTGAAGATCCTTGATAGTCTGTGGGCGTGGCAACTGCAGAACGGCAGAAACTTTGTTGTCGTCCATCGTGACACCCTCAGCGCTAATAATGTAGCCCAGGAAGGAAATGGTTGACAAATATAAATATATAAATATATATATAAAATGATGAACTTGTTGAGCATGTCTCGGAAAATGTCATTTATGAGAGACTGGAACACTGAGGTGCTATTTGATAAACCAAAGGGCATAACCAGATATTCATAGTGACCAGTACCATTCATCTCCTGGCCTGATTCGTATGAGATTATAGGCACACCTCAAGTCCAAATTGGTGAAGATTCGGGCAGTTCAGAGCTGTTTAAGGGCTGAAGGAACCAGGGGAAGAGGGTATCAATCTCTGAGGATAGTTCAAGCTGTTCAGATGATTTGTGGTAGACCAGTGTGAGATCTCTTGATTTCTCCAGGAGATTTCAGGAGGGTTAACCAAGGATGTCCGAGTATTATAGGATGATTCGGTGATTGAGTGACGTACAGTCGGATGGTTTCTGTGTGCATGGAGCTGGTGATGAGAGTGATTACTTCAGTCGTGTATGAATTCTCCCCGCCCCTAGGGGTCGTCCATCAAGGGCTGCCACAGCCATGGTTGGGGCACATGGAATGAGAGAAATGCGATGATGATTAGCGAAGTCTTGATCAACAAAGTTTCCAGTGGCTCCAGAATCGACAAAGGCTTTAGTCTTAATGATACGATCTTGAACTATAATGCACACATCAAGTAACAAAGGAGTAAGGCTTACCCGAGAGCTGGTGGGTCTAGGGGGCCGAGACAGGCATTGAGAGCGAAACTGTGATTTAAAATAGTAATAATATTTTACAATAATAATGATTTTACAAGCCTTAGCGAGTATGAGATACATCTTTCAAAAACAAAACGTATTGACTCAAAACTTTTTACTGTAATGTATCTGTTTCTTTTTTTTTTTTGACCAGTTCGATGACGGTGATTTTAATTTTTTTATTTGTTATTAAATATTTGTTAAATATTTGTTTAGCTTTATTTTAGTGTACTTCAATCTTTTTTTTATTTCAGCATTTTTTTATGCATCTAATATTTTATTTTTTTTGTATTTTGTAATCTTTCACCTTAAAGTGATTCGTAACCATCCAGCTTTTGTTTTACAAACACAAAGGAGCCACTTAGGTCCGTTTAGATGTTTCAATATCCTCAAAGTTTAGACATGCATATTGGAAGCAACTATTCAATATTTTATTGTCCCAAGGACCTCAAGGTATGTATTCATTATTAAGAAGTCTTGTGTGCATGTATGTGCGTGAGTGTGTTTAAGTGTGTCGTGTTATGCATGCGCTTTGCCTCATTTGAAGTCATTAGTGAAGGAATTGCACATTGGAGAGGAATGCATGTGGTGTTTCTGAAAAAACAAATGTGGACACTGGAGAATCAAAAAGAGGGAGAAACTGATAGATCAAGGAGAACAGTACAACAGTGTGGATGAAAGAGAATAAGAAGCGGGGAGGGGCTTTTCTTGCTGGGAAACTCATCAGAGATCATTTCCCAAATTTCATTCTTTTTTTACCATCTCCTGTTTTTGTCTCTAAATTTGTTTTGTTTTTGTGTGTATTGGATTCATTTCATTCCCACAGTGCAACATTGTAGTGTACAGACAACTGCAGTGAAGCAATTAAAGCACAAATCTGAGAGAGGATGATTAGGAAATTTATATAACAGATTTGAAAAGAGCTAAAAGAAACAAAGAAAATGGGATGTGGAAATACAGATTGAGGTTAAAGATGGTGTCTCAAATCAAGTACTTATGCAGCACTAGGTAAACTTAACAATTCTGCCCTACAAACTGCCTTTTTTATTATTTTTTTGATTGTGCAACTTGTTAAAAAATGAACATCTGCTGAACATTTGCTTACCCTCAGGCCATTCAGAATATATATGAGTTTGTTTCTAAGGCAAACAGATTTGGGGAAATAGCATTGCATCACTTGCTCATAAATGAATCCTCTTCTGTGAATGGGTGCCGTCAAACAACTGATAAATACATCAAATGTAATCCGCACAACTACAATTCACAATAGCGCTGTCTGAATTTTACATACATTTTTAGTCCAAAACAACATTTCAATGTAGGCTAGATGATATTTTGTATAGAGATGTTTTTTTGTTTTTTATTTTTGCATGATTTAATAAAACCCAGACAACTTATAGAGAATTTGCATGAAAAACGTTGCTCTAATTTTTCATTTCGCAGAGTTGCATCTTTTTATCTTTTGTAGTCAGCTTTGCCACTTTTTGTATTTGAAGATGTGTTTAAATTTTTATGTTTTATGTTTTTTATTTATTTATTTAATATCATATATATATATATATATATATATATATATATATATATATATATAAAAAGTAATACGATCATTCTTAAATGTATTATAACCTAAAAGAAACACTTAATAAGTAGTTGTTCTGAAGTATAAGGGGCTTTCCTTGCCGTTAATGCTGAGACAGTTTACACTGCACACGTCTGCAGTGCCTTTCGGCTCGGATACGAAACTAAAGCTGATTGCAGTCACTCTGTTGATGCTTGTGTTTATTCCAGCCACATCACGCACGTTTCTGAAGTATCTCTCTGTGCTGCTTTTGTAAAGATACACGCATACGCCTCCTTTGCATAAATATATCCAAAATTAGTCAAATCTCACCAAAATCCATTGCCCTGACTAAATGCGAGAGGCAAAAGGCTACGTTTTAGTCACATAAGATTTGTTGATGTAAATGCTGTCATTTCGCAATAAATTTTTTATCAAGATCAACATTTTATCACCAAAGTTTTGCACTAATCTGCAACTGAAACGCAACTAGTTCTAAATAAAACGGCTACTTTACTACATCTAACACTCTCACTTTCGCTCGGCTCTTCAGCGAAAACCTGAGGTGCATGAGTGATGAGGTGCACCTGAGCGCAATCAAGTGCACGCCAATATTCATTGGCCTTTTGTTTGAAGCTCAAAGGCAATTGGTCTCTCTGTCGAGTTCCTATATGTAACGTCTCCGTTCCCTCCTTCAGGGAACGCGGGTTACGTTCGTGACCTAGATGTTCACGCAGACTTTAATAAAAACTATTTTTAACAGTTATCATTTTAGCAGCTAAAATAGTGTGCAAGACCCTTTATGCTTTAAAGTTCTTTTTATTCTTTAATTCAAACACTTAAAATACCACTAATTTATTTTGATTATTTATTAAACATACTAAAGTTTCCAGCCAGGAGAAATGAGTGGTTTTGTGTTTTTCTTGTCTGTGGTGTTTGATAAGTACTAACCACATAATACAGCATGTAGATTTCATTTCATTTACACTGCATACAGTTACTATTGCTTGACAATCGCCTAAGATTATAATAATGCAGCATATGATTTGGTGGAAGAGTTGTTTTTATTCCATTAAATTTCACTTCTAGTCTACTTTGGTGTCTTTCATCAAATTGCTGTTGCCGCTGCTTCACGTCATGCCTAATAACTCCCTGTACCCGCTTTAAAATCATAGTGCTTTAGCGTCTGACAACATGTCAACCAACAACACAGAATAAGAGCTTGTGATCGTTTTGCACAGAATGGGAAAGAGGGCAGGAAAATCAGGACAAGACAGCACTTGAGTAGATGTGGGCAGCGGTTTGTGATGTTTCTTTTTGCTCACTCCCCACTGTCTTGGACTTCTCTTGCATCTTTTCTCACAGTTTCATCGGTTATTGCAGTTGCTAGTTTGACTAATTGTGGTGTGTATCACATGGTCAAGTTGAACACTGAATTACTTTATACTGCACATTTTCACAAATATAATAGGTCATCTTTCTCTCCATTAAGAATAGTACTGTATTATTGTCCAATTCCAAACCCATCCGAGATTAAAAGTCTGACTGCTAAGCACTGAAGGAGGCAGTGTGCGTTCTGTCAGGCTGCTATTAGTAGTTAGTTTATGGGGATCCAGTTATCACTGTGTAGCATGCATTATTACTGAGCAGGGCATGCTAGAGATGGTTCTGGCGGTCCTGAGCAGTAGTGGTGGGTTTATCGCAGCATGTTTACTCAGGCCTGGCTCTTTTGGAAGCTTTTGGCTGCTCTTTGCTGTGTGTGTGTGTGTGTGTGTGTAAGCTGAGGGTCTTAATGTGAGTGTAGGCAGTAAACCTGCCCATCACTGGGCCATAAGCAGAGCTGAAGCCGCTCTTAGCATGTGGTCAGTTTTGACACACTGTCTGTAAGCAGAATGATAGAGTACATGAAAAGAGTGTGTTTGCTGGTGTGTATGTCTGTTTGTATAATGACTGTTTCTGTGTATGCTGTGTAAATGTATGTTCGTGTATTTGTGCATTGTGCTTATCTGTAAATGATGCTTTGGCATTAATAAAAAAGTTATTTTAATTTCTATTATTTTTAGGGCCGGGACTTTAACGCGTTAATTTAGATGAATTAATTACACAAAAATAACATGTAACATTTTTTTAACGCATTTTAATTGCACTTATTTTTACACCGCGGAACATTTCTCACTGGATGAGTTTCGGCGGACCGGTTATACTGGAGCACCAACTAGCGTTTCTAATGTTCTGAATGTATTTGAAGGTAGGGATGCACAGATCCAGATCGGTCGATAAGTTTGTGCGTTTTGTCAGTAGACCCGGTCCTGTAATCAGTGGTAAATGCCATCAGGTGCTTGAATTCACATTGATCCGTATATACTACAAACGGCTATTGTTCACTGACGAGCTGCACAAATCCACACTAATAATGAACATGGTTCTGCGGAGCTCGTCAGTAAACAACAGCTGTGTGTAGTAAATACGGCTCAATGTGAAATCATGCATGGCACAATATTGGTCTGTTGGACTTGGTTGAACAAAAATAAACAATATTTTGTTGCAGTTCAGTCATTATTCAATGGTATACTAAAAATCCATATGAATTTTTTTTTTTTTCAAACCCTTACTTCTCACTGTTCTCAGGTCAAATATTTATATGCGATTAAAATGCGATTAATTTTGATTAATTAATTACAAAGACTCTATTCGACTCCCAGCCCTAGTTATTTTACAAGACAAAGGTGCCAATGATCATGGCACCTCTGTTTTGGTGAAAAATGTTGATTTCTATTTTTTTCCACATTTAATAAATGATGATTAATCAATATTCAGTTATTATTATAATTTATCTATTAATTTCTATTGTATTGTTTTAATTTTTTACTGTTTTCAATTAGTATATAAATATATAAATTATTATAATACAAAATATAATGTAATATAAATGGAAATATATGTAAATTACTCAAATTAAATTAATTATTTTATAAGCCAGTAATTTATTAATTTAATATTTATTCATTTATATCACTGGCACCTTTACTTTGGCCATACAGAATAAAATAAAAAGAAGTGATTATTACTTATAATTCCGTAATTACTATATTCAGTTATTTATTGCCTTTTTTTATTGTATAATAAATAATAATTATTTGATTAATATTAACATTTTATTTTACCACCACAGCTAGCATCTTCTTCTCTGTTTTAGTTTCTGATATTCGAGTTAAAGCTATGAACTTTAGTAATTGGAGGAACACAAACAAGTGTTGCATTAAACCTAAAGTGTGTAATCTATTATTTCCTCTCATTATTTTTGCATTCCATTTGAAAATTCAAGTCAGAAATAATACACTTCATTTGCAGCCCATTTCACTTCTGCAATGTGACCTGTTATTTGGTTCAACAAGGAAAAAGGTAGACTAGAGCTTTTTAAAAGAGTTGCACAAAATAAGACAAAACGGGTAAATCTGCTCTATTTTGAATTCATGTATGTTTTAAATAAGTGCGTGTCTGTGTTCGTGTGCGTGTTTTGACCAGTTAGAGTAATAGGCAGTGAATGTGCTTTGACATCATGGTCATACTGTGTTCTGGAACTCACACACGCGTGAACGCAGACCGCTCAGCCCGCGGCTTCATGTAGCTCACCACAGAGAGCGAGAGACAGAGAGAGTGAAAGAAAGGCTCCTCTAAGCTGCTCTTTGATGCCGCGCTCTTTTCCTCGTCTGACACACAGCAATGTTTGCTTTATTGCCTCCCAAAACCAACCAAGCGTGCCTCCTGTGTGACCCCCTCAGGACAGGAAGTCTCTCTGACTGGAGGAAGTGTAAATCTTTCCCACTTCACATCACTGGCGGCTGATTTTGTCTTTGGCTCCACACTCATAGGAATTCAAGGATGAATTCCCTGAATTTCAGAGAACATTTGTCAGGTTGTCGGGTTTGGGACCGCTGTCAGCGGGTGTGTAAATATATTACAGAAGCTCCAATCTTCTGAAATGAAACAAGGAAGACTGTGTGATTGTTTTGTGTCCGTTACGGCTGTTGCTTGTCACATTGTATGATTCGACCCCAGTGAGATTTTGGGTAAAAGCCAAGGCAAGCTGTGCGACATCACTTTGTGTCTTTTATGACAAAATGTATGAAATATGTCTTATGAAAGCTCACGTTTGTCAGCGCTATATGCTTATGAATCATGTTACATTTTGACATCCTCATTGATACGTGAAATTGAAATGGTACTGCACAAACTAAAGCAAGATTTTGGCTAATGTTAGCAATATTTAAATGTAAATGAAAGGAAAAAAAATGTCTGATATCAAAGAGACAAATTGTAGACTCCTTGTTTATCAGAGCATCTGGACAAAAGTATCAGGGTACCTAACAATTACATCTACTTTAAAATTACCTTTCATGTAGTGTGTGATACAGCTCTGAAACCTCCTGCAAAGTTTTAAATCTGAAAGTGCATGTTGTATAAAGTAGGGATGAACAATGTTGGATTTTTGCCTTTATCCGATATGCCAACTGAAACAACACCAAGTCTCTCCCATGCAGAAATGATAAAAAAATATTATTAATTTTGTTAATTTGTTAATTTTAATAATTTTGTTTTGTTAATTTTGTTGATTTTTTTAACAAGAACTTATTTCTTAACATAAAATACAAAACAATCATGTTTTTTGACGGTACATTGAAGTCTACGTACATGATCAAGAATGAATGTCAACACTTCAACCCAAAAGGGTGGGATCCCAGGATTTGCAGGATGCCTGGAGCACATAGGCTAAGCTAGATGATACATGAGGCCAGGATGAAGAAAGGTGATCTGACAGTTGTCTGGTTGGACTTGGCTAATGCCTACGGGTCTATCCCCCACACTCTAATAAGGACTGCTCTGAAGTACTGCAACATCCCAGATCACGTCAAGGTGATAATCAGCAGCTACCTGGATGGAATCAACCTCCGTTTTAACTACATCACGCAGTGGCAGCACCTTAAGAGAGGCATTGTCACAGGATGGACAGTCTCCCCCACCTTGTTCATCATGGGCATGAGTCTCATCATTAAAGTAGGAAAAAGGGAAACCAGAGGCCCAATGATGGACTCAGGGATCTGGTAACCAGCTATCAAGGGTTACGTGGATGACCTCGGCATTACAGGCAATGTACAGGCAAGGTTGGTCCTAACAAAGTTTAATGAGGCAGCAAAGTTGGCCAGAATGACCTTTTAGCCAACAAAATCAAGAAGCTTGGTCTTCAGGAATCTCCTTCAAGTACAATCTTGTCATACAAGACATACTACCCCTCTCTTTCCTGGTTGAGGAGTTCCAAGTAGCGAAGTGCAGAGTGGCCATGACCTTCAGGGACTCTAGAGACAACAAGGCCAGAGAAGCTGATATAAAAACCAGGTCTGGACAAAAGTGGGAGGCCTCAGCATCTTTGGTCCTTCCCATGGTGCATCATTGGAGCACCATGGGAAGGCAAGAGTGGGGTAAAGCCAACCCTGAGAAAAGGAGAGCCATGGTCCATGCTGAAGTAAGGAGACTAGAAGAAGAGCAGAGTAAGATGAAAGTTGTGGAGCTAGGATCCAAGGGAGCTTGGACAAAGTGGGAACTCCCCAAGAGGAAAGTGATCATGAGCTGACTCGAGGCATATCAGATCTCCTTCTTCCTTAGGACCATCTATGACACCCTTCCAACCCCTGTGAATCTACGCAGGTGGGAAATGTGGAAAAGACCCAACATGTAAGCTCTGCGGGAAAAAGGGAATGATGGCACATATCTTGTCAGAATGTAAAACTGCACTTGCCCAGGGTAGATACATAACAAAGTACTGACTGTGCTCGCTGATATCCTAGAGCAGGAGAGAGCAAGGATGGTCAAAACGATCAGTTCCCAACAAATCCAGGGTAAGCCTCCTGCATTCTGCCCAAGCATTGAAACTAACAGTGCCATGGGATGAGGTGTGGAGGGAGTCATTTGAAATGAAGTCTAATCGATATAAAGACCTTGTGCAGTTCTGCAGGGGCAAAGGCTGGCAGACATGGTTGTACCTAGTCGGGTGGGATGTAGGGGCTTTCTGGCAGTCTTTCTGGAAGCTGATGTCAGATGTCTAAGCATATACATGTATACACAGTATCTATGGTTGAAAGACCTTTGAAATAATAATAACATTTGGTAAAGTGATATGGAACTGTAATGCGGTCAACGAGTCATTAGCATACTGCCTGCCCACTAGTTGGTCTTTTGGCATTGGTTTAAATGAAAATGCTAATACATTCTTTGCCAATAGGTGCTGCTTTTGTGTGAAAAGTGTGAAAAGCTCACAAATATTGCTTTAAATGATAATGATCTATCACTAGAGAGGTTTGGAAAAATGAATAGGTGAACAAATCTTTCATGAGACATTGAACAAATAAGTATAAAATAAAAGCATTTTTTTTTAATGCGATTGTTTTTTGACCTTGCATGCATGTCAACATGTTGTTTGGGCTTAAAATATGAATCTTTAATTACTTTAATGACGTTAATATGGAGTTGGTTCCTCCGTTGCAGCTTGCATCTACTTCTGGGAATTATTTTTTTTTTTTTTTAAGATTTAGTACTTCTGCGGGAATGTGTGAGGTCTGGTGTTAGATGAAAAGGTCTGTCTCACAATCTCCATTCCAGTTTATCCCAAAGGTGTTTGATGAGGTTGAGGTCAGAAATCACTGCGGGCCAGTCAAGTTTGTCAAACTCATCCAACCATGTATTTATGGACCTTTCATTGTGCACTGGGGCACAACCATCCTGGAATAGAAAAGGGCCTTCCCCGAACTGTTGGTTGAAAAGCATTGTCCAATATGTCTTGTTATGCTGAAGGATTAAAATTTGCCTATAGTGGAAGTAAAACCTTTGAAAAACAGACCCACACCGCTATCCCTCCTTCACAAGACTTTACAGCTGGCAGTCAGACAGGTAATGTTCTCCTGGCATCTGCCAAACCCAAACTTGACCATCAGACTGCAAACCATGATTTATAACTTCACAGAATTTCCACCTGCTCCAGAGTCCAGTGGTGGTCTCCTTTAAACCACCCCATCCAACACGATCTATCTATCTATATCTATCTATCTATCTATCTTAGGGTGGCCACCTGCCAATAAGCCCAAGTGGGGACAAGGGGTATGTGTGCCCACACCCCACGGGCAGACTCACTGATAGTGTTTTACCCATTTCTAGCACATACCATCTTAAATGTTATATTAATAATGCCCTTTTCCCCTAAACATGTGTAAGTGCTGATGTATGCTCATAAAGATTCATAATATTTTGAACATTCAATGAATTGACAGATGCACTTCGACTTACGATTTACTTT
This sequence comes from Enteromius thamalakanensis, assembly GCA_032357475.1. Lineage (NCBI taxonomy): Eukaryota > Metazoa > Chordata > Actinopteri > Cypriniformes > Cyprinidae > Enteromius > Enteromius thamalakanensis. Next base: position 2,717,223 of record JAUCMT010000035.1, read on the forward strand.
AGCTATTTAATTTTATTTATTTTTCATTACAA
>JAUCMT010000035.1:2718137-2728495 GCA_032357475.1 Enteromius thamalakanensis
AGTTCAAGTGAGGGGTGGGCGTGGCAAGAGTAGCGTGCTGAACTGTCAAGTAATGTTCGTTTGGCTGCCTGGGGCTCGAGGATATAAAGTGACCAACTTTTTTTTTTTTTAAACAAGCATTGATTATGCGTGACACGGTCTCAATTTGCGGGAAGCATGAATTGGGCTTCAAACGCTATGCGCGCACGCGCTACGCGGGACGGGTGGTCACCCTAATCTATCTATCTATCTAAATTTAATTTAATTATAATTATATTCTTGCATTCATATTCAAGTCTTTTTTTTACTATCGATATATCTGTATATATGTATAATGATTCCTCAATTTGGTTTTGGTTCAAATGCAGGAAATGAAACTGAATTTTCAGAAGTAATTCTCCATTCAGTTCAGAATATCGCACACCCCACACTTTATAGATACATATATATCAAAGGCATTGGGGAAAATTGTCCGACTTAGAGTAATTGCAGACCAGCTGATCATGACCGTCCTTTCTCTCTTGTGTCAGAATAAACGTGTTTGTCTCTCACACTTTTAGTTCTGCCGGGTCTTGCCGCTCTGATTGCTGCTAATATCTATTAGAGCTGATTTTGACATCTACTCGAATGCTTTGTTCTGTGTTCTCCCTCTCTTTCTTCAGAAGAACGACTCCTCCTCTGCCTCTCACTGTTACACATAAATTCTCTCTCTGACTACAAATGGCTTCAGAGTGCACTAAAGAAAAGCACTCGGTGTACCTCAGAGCTCTTATTATGATCAAAAGCCTTCATGCCCCTCAAATTTTCAACCAACCAGTACATGCAATGCTGGGGAGTAGTTAACTAAAAGTCTTAATGCTATACACTACATGTGTTTAGTAATGTAACAACAGTTCAGCTGTTTTCCATAAAGTAGTATTATACAGTGACGAAACGCCACATTTTTAGTGTGTGACTTATGGAAATAATAATAATAATAAATAATGACAAAATTCTCCTTTTCATGGTTAATGTAAATTACACCACGGGGCAGTTGAATGCTTCCATCTGATGGCTGACAAATGTTCTACGGTGTGCAATTATTTTCAAGGAACCGCACGGAGAACAAAGTTTCAGGCAGCTCTTTGACCACATTACAGTTCACTTTCCCAAATGGTTTCTATTATTTCAAAGGTCTTACGCAAGCAAAATAACCAAAGCCTACAATGACACTGGTCAAACAAGTAAATATAATAATCAATATTATATTATGTTACAGTATTAGCTGCATTAGTCTGCTATCAGCGGCTCAAGCCTCTGTTACTAGGTCTAAAATGATGTATTGGAATTAACAACGGAGACATTGGATGAGTTACAGAGGAAATAATCCTAATCACAATAGCGTTTCAAGCACCGAAACTAGACTAATACTTTGAAATGTATCAAGATGTTTTAAGGTGTGGCAACCGTAGTATAAGTGGAATAGTTTGAGTACCAACATTCTTCAAAATATCTTCTCTCTTTAATCTAAATTCAAACTACCTGTACATCGAGGGTGAGAAGTTATGTCAGAGCTTCCTTTTTAACTTCCTCTTGAAATGTTTACAGCCTCTGCAATGATTTATTTGAGTTCTGTGTCACTTTTTTCATTTTTTTCTACTTTCGACTAAATTGTAATGGTGTTTTTTATTGGTTGTTTTCAGTATAAATTAAACTGCTGCAGTTTGATGTTGTCACACTAATTAGGAGCTGTTCATGCATGCATGCATTCATTCAAAAATCCCAATTGCTTTTGTCCCCGAAAAAAATACTGTGGTTTGAAACAATAAACTAGGACTATATAATTTATAAATCTATAAAGAAGCTATATAAAAATTGTGGGGTCTTTTTTATTTTTTAAACATAATAATACTTTTTTTCATGACATATTTTTTCATCTTTTCATACATTATACTGACAGTAAATGCGTTTATAATTTTGCTATTTTTTATAAAATGGATCCTGGACATAAATGTTTAATGGTTTCCGATCACCACTGTTTTCAACGTCATTCAATTCATTTCTGTTATTTTAGCATTTTAAAACAATTTCTAAAGGATCATGTGACACTGAAGACTATAATCTGTAACTAATGATGCTGAAAATTCAGCTTTGCATCACAGGAGTAAATTACATCTTAAAATGCATTCAAATAGACAGCAGTTACTAACACTTATAGTTAAGCAATCAGTTTTATTATTACATTTAATATAAACCATTTCCAAAGGGTTTTGATTTTAGTCTTTCTCTGTTCTGAACTGACCCGTCTTATAGTACATGAGGTAAGTCTGTTACAAACATAGCATCTGTCTGTGTAAATTAATGCAGAGCTGTTCCTCTAGCGAGCGTGTGCTCCATAGAAGGACGAGTGTTAATATGGGATTATGAATCCATGTTCTTACCTCACTTATTTAAAACAGTCTGACAGCTTGTGCACTCATGTTCTGCTATGGCTGAGCACTGCCATCACTGAATATACAGCTTCGTTCTGACGTATGCAAATGCATCTGTGCGTGCGTGTGTATTAAGGTATTTCCGGGCTAATTTGTAGATTTAAATATCCATGCTGTCAGATGCACAGCAGTACTGAGTTAGTGTTTGTGTGGTGATGAGGGAAAATGCACATGATAATGAGGGATGATCAATGCATAGATTGCTTAATCCAGACGGGTCCAGCAATGCATGCATTTCTATTTACATGTGTGTGTTTCAGCAAAAAAATATGGGTAATGCAGGCTTAATGAAGAAGGAATAATAAGAAATCATAAAAGCACTATAAGAGTACGCTTTTTTGCACCCTTATTCTGTATTTGTATTGTTTTTGTATTGATTTTGATTTGCTTATGTAATATAAATTGATAAAAAAAATTGTTCTGGCATTTTAACATGAAAAATTTGTCACAAAGTAAACACTGGATTTCATGGTTCAAAACTTAAATTTAAAGGTGCATCACGGTGCTACAAAAGAACCTTTTTGTCTAAACGATTCCATAAAGAACCTTTAACATCTGAAGAACCTTTCTGTTGCTCAAAAGGTTCTTTGTGGTAAAAAAAGGTTCTTCAGATGATAAAAAGGTAAGAAAGTACTGAATGGTTCCAAAAGAAGGGTTCTTCTATGGCATCTCTGTGAAGAACCTTTTAAAGCACATTTATGTTTAGGATTGAAGTTGGTCTACAAGATCAAAACCAGGGTCACAGGCTATCACTTTTCACAACATTTATTATTCACGAGTTCACGCTTTCTCATTAGAGAGATTGGATAAAAAGCTGTCCGGGAAAAACGGCAGAATGGCAGACTCCGAACCCTAGTGGTTTGAAACCTAGGGCTCGATCTCCATCTGCACCTCCCAAAAGCGGTCAATGGGCGTTGTTTGACGAGAATAAATTGCAGACATTCAAGACAAGTCTCTATCAATCTAGTTTGCAACTGTGTGCCTGTTGTATATTTGTGCCGTGGATGTGGGAGTGTGTGTGACGTCTTGTAGTCTAAAAACCAGTGTGAAAGTCTAAAAAGTACAGAGAAATGGGTTGGGAGAGGGAGTCAAAAAATTGAAAAAAAAAGGGAAAAAGACAGAAAGTTGTCACTGTTTAAAGACTAAAAGCAGGGGGAAGAGATTTTAGACACAGGAGGAAAGAACCTAAGAGCTCCTTTAATCACAAGCTCCCTCAACCCACTTCAGTTTCCCAGCATGCCTAGTGTTAGTGTGATCACAGGATGGGAAACCACTGCAAAGCCTTCTTCTGACCACACACACACTCCTTCTGTACTAAAGTACTACTCCAAAAGCTGTGAGAACAAGACAAAGATAAGACGGAGAAAGCAACCCGACTGAAGGATGAATAATCCCTTCAGCTCCCTCTAGCTGGCCGTCAGCTCACTTCTCTCTCTCACCCTGACCCAGCTTAGAAATAATAACTTAATTCCCGTTAAACTCTCCTCTCCTCCCTCACACACACTTACAGACGCAGACAAAGGCAGAATATTAGCTGTTAAAATTGTGCAGGCTTCCATAAGACTGAAAGATTGATGGATAAACGCGACAGAGAGGTGTTAGATGAGGGTTAAACAGATGGACAAACAGAAAGACGGAGAGAGAGGGAGAGTGTGAAACAGATGGACAAAGAGGGTGAGAGGCAAACAGCTGAGAGGACAAGATGAGGAAAACACAGATGGACATGTAGACTGCTATTGTGTGTGTGTGTGAGTGGGAAATCCAGACAACGGTTATGTCACAATACTAGCCTACTGTTCATACTACATCTGCAGTGTGCAGATAAACAGATATTGCCCAGTTAACTAGATTCAATGTTCAAAAGTCTAATTTTTTTTTCTTTGTTCACATGTCGCGTCCTTTATTCGCTCAAGTACATTATTTAAAATGTAGAAACGGTGCGACGCACTCATTTTGTCCGGGCACGTCCGTGCCGCATCGAGAAATAAACATTTTACATTTTCAGAACGCCGCCAGCGCACCGTGGGTCATGTGACGAGAATCAACCAATCAGCCAATTTCAGGGATAGCCAATTTAAAGTAAATTTAGTAGCAGAGTTACTGCAAGCGAGTTTTAATGATGGACATCCTTTCGTCTTCGCGGAAAGCGCAGATCATTTTGGCATGTACGTATGTAGGCAATCTCTGTGCACTTTTTGTGCAGCACAGTTTTTATATGCCTCACGTAACAATTTCAAAGAGAAATGTCCACTGAATGGCTCTAAAACACAGGTTCAATATGTGAACCCGAGCACATTTTTTATTACGTTGATAGGCATGTGGGGGTTCAGAATTCGAATATACGGGGACTGTTGCTTATTACACCAAATCCAACCCTAAACCTAGCCAATAGTGTTAACAAATGCAAAACTTGTATAAAAAAGGAATTTGATGTTGTAAACATGTAATTTCAACTTCCTTTTATGTAGATTTGAACTTTTTTGTCAAACTGTAGTTAGACAGGATTTGAACCGGAGCTCTTTAAAGTACATCTCTGTACTCTGTGAGGTACTGAAGAAACCTACACTGAAAACACATGGATATGAAGCTGAAGACACTCAAATGTCCACCAAAATAAAAAGAAATGTCCATGCATGCAAAACCAGTGAGGTCTGTTCTAACACATCACACACATTTGAGCAAGCGTATAAATATATATCAGTTATCATTCATTATCATTGATCCCTTTTTTAACCTTTAGACTATCCGCGACGTTGCTGTCATAATGCGTCGCTATTGGTTGTGCTGATGCGCTGGTATTCTGACACTGCAAGCTGCATGCTTCATGATGCAATTATTCTGCTTATTGTACAGGTAAAATACATCAGAAAAAATAAATACATCAGAAGTCCCAAATTAATAATTGTGACCACATTTTTCTACCATTCGGTCACTACTTCAAAATAACAGGGATGGTTTTAATTGAGTGGTTGTTTTTTAAAAGCTTCTGCTCTTAAAGTTTGCAAAAAAATAACTACTTTTTTCTTTTTTTATTCGCAGTGATGACAGGCTGTGTTATTTTTCCACATTAAGATTAAAAACAGGCTGCAGTATGCAGGAAACACTATGCGGCTTGAATCCTACTGTGTTCTTCATAGCCGAATCATGTTTGGTTTTACAGGTTTATTTGGCACATTCGTGTTCATGTTCCTCACAGTTCCCCTGTGACCTTATTGGTCGCTTGAGCTAATGAATTTTCTGCCCGGCCAATCATCAGCCCCCTATCAGTCTAAAAACACCTGGTGTTCCTCATATCAGACACACTGGATATCTGGATACAGAGGTCTTTTTTAGCCCCTAGTGAAAGGTGCCCTTTCACAGTGATCCTGGATTAGTCTGCCTGCCCAGAGCTCAACCAGAGCAATTATGACTTTGTCGGAAAGTATTAAAAGGCAAATGACTTTTTATTAGCAATGGCTTCAAAAACGAGGATGCTGCTCATTTATTATGGACAGTTTTTTCCCTATATTATTTTTTATATTCGGATATTAAATTTGTGTGCTTTGGCCTTAGACAAACAACAAACACATCTCATTACCTCATGGAGTTATTTTTCACTTGAAACCAGTTGGTCTCTTAAGTCATTATCTTCACAGGATGTTTTTTAGAAAAGAATATTAGGCAAGAGAGAAAATAGCATTAGATTTTGGTAACACCTTCTGTGGCGCCTGTGGATGAAATGCATTATAAATTTAGGGGATATTGTTGTTCATATCTCAAAGTCTACTCTAGATATACCTGCCATTTTTCAGGTATGCAGCAAATGTTTATGAATAAAAAATAAATATGTGTATGTGGGCTTAAGAAATTAGTTTAAATGTTTAGGGTTGGTAAAATTGTTGTAAGATGTCTCTAATACAAGGCTGTGTTTATGTGATAAAAAATACAAAACAAAATGGTAATATTGTGAAATAATATTACAAATAAAATAACTGTTTTCTTAATATATTTAAAAAAGTAATTTAAAAGGTAAAATCAACGCATCCATTCTGAAGAATAATAATAATAATTATTATTATTATTTTATCAAATCATACTAATCTTGATTTTTAATGGTAGGCTCTATGTTCCAACAATCATAAGCCTAATATATTTAAATTGAGAAAAAAAATATAATATACATTTTAATATTAATTGATTTTAACACCGTTAACCATCACCCTACTTTATAAAATGAAATGGCAAATATAGATAATAAAAATAAATAATAATAAAAATATGAATATTACTGAATCACTTGGGTTTTTATTTGGTCCTTATACTTTAAGTAGTAGGGAATAATATATTATGTGAAAAAATATTGTGAAAATAGTTGCAATACAATATATATCATGTAGAATACAGCATTTTATAGAGTATAGGCTTCCTAAAACTGGAATTTGTTGGTGACTTTCTGACAAATTCTGATATTCTTCATTCCTCCAGCTTCATTCGAGTGTGGACAGAGGTGATGGACGAACCAAATACATATTAAAAGGTGAGGGGGCCGGTTCGGTGTTCGTTATTGACAGCAAAACGGGGAACATCCACGTCACCAAACCTCTAGACCGTGAGGAAAAAGACCAGTACCGTCTTATCGCCACGGCAACAGACCGACAGACCGGCCGAGCCCTGGAGCCTTCATCCCAGTTCATCATCCGTGTGCAAGACATCAACGACAACCCGCCTTTGTTCCAGGGCGGCCCGTACAGTGCCACCGTCCCTGAGATGGCCAACATCGGTACTGCGCTCGGCTGCACACACGCAAATGCCCTCTGACTGCTGTCAACTGTGTTTGGAAATGGGTTACATGCTCATTGAACCTTGAGTTTGTCGAAAATATCTCTTATTTCGTCTCTCTCTCTTTCCCTAGGCACATCGGTTATTCAAGTGACAGCCACAGATGCTGATGACCCAACGTATGGGAATAGTGCCAAACTTGTGTATTCAGTGACTCAAGGCCAGCAGTACTTCACTGTGGACCCGCAGTTAGGTGTGCGTTCGCTTTTATTCTCTATGATCAGTAATGACATATTTTTTTTATTTTTTAAGGGTGATGAAATGCAGACTTTTATATTATATCTCTCAAGGTTAGTTTATAAGGGACCATTATACCAACAGCTTGCATCAACTTTTTTGGCATCAAATGTATGGTACTGTATATAATACAGACAGCTGCAGTAGTACTTTTTGTTGTTTCTCCTGCTCCTACTCCTTAGACTCGACTCTCATAGGTTGCCAGATTGAGGATATGCAATAGGAAGGAGTGCATTTGACAATGAAAGGTGACAAGCCTTAGGCTGATGATACACAGGGAAACTTTTTGAGCATTGTTGCCAGGCAACTGTTTGTGTTTTGGGCAATTTCCAATTGAGAGTGGGTAACAAATTTCTGTCTGGATAATTTAGATCAGTCGTTGGCCTGGTGTTTTGCCCATTGACGGCAACATTGCTCAAAAAGTTACAGGAGTGTTTTCAGGAGTGATGATATTACTGCGCAGAGGTCGAAGTGCTGGAAAGTGCTCTTCCGCCACACATGTATGTTATAGTTACGTATCGTCTAGTTCACAAGCACTGTGGTTTATATACTTGAGCCTGAGGCAAAAGAAACAATGCAACGAACAATGCAATGCAGCCACAATGATTGCAGTAGTGTGTCTGAGCATGGTAATTGCTTTTGCTTGCTTCATTTTCAGTATTTTAGTTTCAAAGTACTATTATTACTTGTTATTTTACAAAAGACGCTGCCTGTGCGTGAGTATGTACTGATTGATTTAGCAACACTCAAACAATGATACATTTGATGTTTTTATGGTGTTAAATTTTGGTTTGACGTTTATTACAAATTCTCTGTAAAATTAAAAAATAAATCTACTTATCTGCATTGTCACTAAGGACAAAACAGCCTATTGTGAAATGTGAAGAACGTATCTGTTGTAGTGCAGAATTGTGTCTGAAAAAGGAATTCACAACAGGTCAGTTTTGTTGCTGTGGAATCTGGTACGGTCACTAAAGCAGTGAATTTATAAGAGCCCTGTGGGATATGAAAGGACTCGGGCAATAGGAAGTGGTGTAATTCTGAAAATCATCTTGATTTTAAATGCTTCATCCTTACCCCCACAGATTCATAAATATGCTTTTGCTGTAAAATGATGACACAAGCAAAATAGCTTTGATTGGTTTGTGGTTTTCAGCACATTCTGACTTGCTTTCAAAACTAATATGTCATTTTTGCAAATTCATCTATGTTCCTGAGCTAGATAAAATTATCTTGGTCACAAATCAGCAGGATCAGCAACGACGGGGTAGAATACATCACAGAAAACCAAAGATTTAAATTTGCAAGGCATATGAACAATAAATGGATGTACAATAAATGTGCAATATTCACTGGAATGTAAGAACAAGTGACAGTTCCATCTGCTGTAGGATCTGTCTGACCCATCAGAAGCAGTCAGTTCTGTATCTTGCTAAAGTTTCTGTGAACGAAACTCAGGACAGGACAGCAGTCTGAGGTGTAGGATGTTCAATGTGATTCCTTTTAATTCGCTCCAGTTTTACCTAATTTCCTCTCTGGCATGAAAGTTGCTCAGTATTGCCAAAGCAAAGTGATGTTTGCTCTGAGTGATCTGTTCCTATCTCTGTCTCTCTCGGCAGGTATCGTGCGCACAGCGGTCCCTGATATGGACAGAGAAGCACAGGCACAGTACCAGGTGGTGCTCCAGGCAAGAGACATGGGTGGCCATCAAGGGGGTCTGACAGGGACCACCACTCTCACTGTGCACCTCAGTGACGTCAATGACAACCCGCCCCGTTTCACTCAAAGTGAGTCACACATCCAGTCCTGCTCTAGAACACACCAAACCCAGTTTAGTCTAGTCTGTCTACTTAAGTCTACCTCACATTCTGTTGAATGTATTCTGCTGTCATTTATTCTTGTTAAACTGCTGTGCTGTATTACACTGCTTATTTTTCTTCTGATCTCTTCTAGTCTAATTACGATGCTTTGTTCTGTTCGAGCTAATTAGTCTGTAGTCTGGTTAGGTCTAGTCTAGTTCAGGTTAATTTCTACTTCTATGAAGGATAATTGACTCTTCTATAATATTCTGTTCTATTCTATTCTTTTGTAATCTGTTGTAATCTAGTTTACTGAGTATTGTTTTATTATAGTTATCTAATCTGGGCAGATTTAGTCTAGTCCAATTTAAGGTACTCCATTATGTTCTAGTTTATCTCTAATGTACTAAATTTTGCCATTCAATTATATTCTATACTATACTGTTCTATTTTTCTATTCTTTTATGTTTGCCTCTGTGAATTATGATATCTAATCTAGTGTAATTCACCATTCTATTCTATTCTATTCTATTCTATTCTATTCTATTCTATTAAGTGTCATATCTAATCTACTATTATATTCTATTCTTCTTTACTTTATTACTTTGTTTATTTTTACTGGAATTTGTTCTAGTCTAGTTTACCTAGCTTTTTTTATTCTAAATCTGGGCAATTTAGTCCAGTTCAGTTTAGTGTACTCTATTATGTTCTAGTCTAGTTTATCTCTAATCTAATTAATTTTACAATTTTATTCTATTTTATTCTGTTCTGTTCTCCTGTTCTAGTGTACTATTCTATTCTTATCTGCTTTATTTTTATTACTTTGTATGTTTTTACTGGAATTTGTTCTAGTCTAGTCTAGTCTACCAAGTTTTGTTTTATTCTAGTTGTCTAGTTTAGTCAAGGTTAGTTTAGTGTACTCTGTTATATTCCAGTCTAGTTTATCTCTAATCTAATTAGTTTTACTATTCAATTCTATTCAATTCAATTCTATTCTATTCTATTCTATTCTATTCTATTCTATTCTATTCTATTCTATTCTATTCTATTCTAT
>JAUCMT010000035.1:2743542-2757400 GCA_032357475.1 Enteromius thamalakanensis
CTATCTATCTATCTATCTATCTATCTATCTATCTATCTATCTATCTATCTATCTATCTATCTAATCTATCTATCTATCCGTCTGTATATGTCTGTCTGTCTTTCCGTCCATCCGTATGTGTCTGTCTGTCTGTCTGTCCGTCCGTCCGTCCATCCGTATCTGTCTGCCTGTCTGTATCTGTCTGTCTGTCTGTCCGGCCGTATCTTTCTGTCTGTCTGTCCATCCGTCGGTGTCTTTCCGCCTGTCAGTCCGTCTGTATCTGTCTGTCCGTCTGTCTGTCTGCCCGTCCATCCGTATCTGTCTGTCTGTCCGTCTGTATCTGTCTGTCCGTCTGTCTGTCTGCCCGTCCATCCATATCTGTCTGTCTGTCCATCAGTATCTGTCTGTCTGTCTGTCTGTCGACCCGTCCATTTCTGTCTCTCTGTCTGTCCATCCATCTAGCTATCTAACTAGCTATATATTTAACATGACTATAATAATAATACTGTAATAAAACTAATATGTTTTTATTGTTTTGCAGTTCTATTTTTAACTTTTTCTTTGACCCTTTGGTCAAAAACCACACATATGCAAATATAAATATGAATTCTTAGGCGATGTATTGCAAGCACACATTTTGGAATGTGGCAACGCATGAAATTGAGCTTGAGTAGCCAGAAGCAATTGCTACTGCACCTTTAAATTCTCTGTATGTTATGTAAATACGGTTGGTCATACTGTATGTGCACATTGTCACACTAATTTTCTTAGACACCTCCCTTAAAGGCAACATGCCATGAAAAAATAGTCCCCATTTACTTTCTTGAAAGGCTCATAATATCTGCCCTGTTATTTTACATCACTTTCTATATTCTGACACTTTAATTGTGGACACCTACGGTTCTCCAATCTCATCTTGTCCAGAGTCAGAAGAGCATCCTCAACCCTTAATACAGTTTTGAAGCAGTTATGGATGTTAATATAACCACATCCATGACTTCCTTCCATCTTAATACCAGCAGAGCAAGCCCTGCAGTCGTTTAGGTTATGAAGAGCTGAAACCCAGACACATAGCTTTTTTTGACGCTTTATATGGGTTTTTTTGTAATCTACTGAGGTGCAGAGATGAAAAAGGAGTGAACGTGGGAGTTTCAGCATCTCACTGAAATGAAAAGATATTTTAGGGCGCCTTCCTGGTGCCAAAACACAGTAAAACAAATGCTGGTGTACTTTGTGAGTTTCAATAAAGTAATGTTTCACGAGAAAGTGTTTTTTTATCTTGAACACATCAGGCTGTGGACTATGAGAGGCGAAGCACCTATTCTCTTGCAGTGGAGGTGCAAAACCCAAACGTGGACTCGCGGTTTCTTAGACGAGGTCCATTTAAAGACCGGGCAATGGTGCGCATCACAGTCCTGAATGCAGATGAGCCACCGAAGTTCTCCCGTTCACGATACCGGTTGGATGTGTCAGAAAACTGCCCTCCGTCATGTGTGGTGGGAAGAGTGGCTGCTGTGGACCCAGATACAGGCCTCAGTAACAACATCAAGTAAACACCACCTATTTACTTTTTACCTTGTTCACTCAGTATGACTTGCTTTTATCTAGTCATTCATTCATGGGTAAATCTCACAAATACATATCGGTCACTCCAAAGTGACTGCAAAAGTATTCTCAATACAGAAAATAATTTATTTTGTTTTTTTTCTTTCTAGAAAATTAACATTATTTTGCATTGTGACCTTTTCATTGTAATTAAGCTTATTACCCCCAAATTCTTATTGCTATAATGTATTATTTATGGGGTTTTTTTTCATTATATTTTAATGTTGATGTTCACATCTAATTTGTTTAAATCTGTTTTTCATTTAAATGTACAGTATCAGCATAACTTAATGAAAGTGCATATTAAGCAAATAATGCTATGTGTGTGTGTGTTATTTTAGCTGCGCTTACTTTTATATGCCATAGACTTTTCAAAGGCCACATTAAAAGCAAAAATTACATTTTGGAAACTTTTTTAAGAGTGTTTTTGCATAATTTATTTGTGCTGTTTTCAAATTAATATAATTTATTTAGGCTATGTGCTTTTTTTATTTTTCTCAAGTTCCATACTCATACTCGCAAAAATCTGAAAATTAATTATCTATTATTTAAAAAGCAAATCAAAACAAAGAGCCATATCTGTGTTTGTTAATTTTATAAATTAGGAAATCACAGCATTCTTAAAGAGCTTGAGATCATTTAATTTCATGTAATTTTATCTATTTATTTTTTTAATTTAGGGGTTTATAATGTTTATTTAAAAAATTTAATTCTCAACATAGATTCAGACTGTGTGTGTGTGTATATATATATATATGTATATAGTAATATTTGAATACACTGTAATGTTTAAATGGAAGTCTCTTATGCTATTTTAGGCTGCATTTATTTGACCAAAAATGCTGAATATTATTATACTTTAAAATAACTGTTTTCTATAATAATCCAACAACATAGGCCTTTTGTCAATTTAACACATCCTTTCTGGATTCAAAAAATAATTTTTTTTAAAAATTATGACTTTGAACCTTTGACAGATTTCTAATTAGAATAAGTACTGTTCTTTTTATTCCTTACATAATCCTAAAAATTATCACAGAAACATGTACACATGTTTTTAAAGCAGCACAGCAGCATATTAAAATTATTTCTGAAGGAGTGAGACTAAACACTCTATATAACTGTATATAAATATGATTTTGGGGCGAAATATCAGCAGGACATGGTCTTGGCAGGTTTTTGTAAGTTTTACCCACACAGCACATACAGTTTTTATATTATTAGTTAAAAAACTCATATTGCATCATGTTTCTCTCTGCCAGAGGAAGAATGTGGGCTGCTTTCACTTAACCTGCTCCGTTTCACTTGCTCAGCTGCCTTATTGATGCACTGGATCCTTTATATCTTCTAATCTGTCTGCCCTCCTTCTTTTATTCCTGTCCATTTCTTCTCAGGTACTCAATTGATCCCGAGTCGGACCCCGAGGCACTGTTCCGTATCGCCTCTGACAATGGCCTCATCACTACCACCGTGGAATTGGATCGGGAACAAGAGCAATGGCATAACATTACCATCATCGCCACACAGAGAGGTACCAGAACTCCTCTACACCACTGCCACTCTTAAAGGCACATCGTATCAATTTTGAGCGCCTGACAATTTCACACAGGTAGCAGCATGTAATCAGCCCACAGAAAGGCTATTACTTCTGTGGTGGCTGTGGACATGAAAGCTCATGGCTGAGACAAGCGCAAACAGAAGTGGAGGAGACAGGGATAATACTGTAGAATGAAAAGTGGAATTGCTTATGAGTCTGGTCAACCCCAGCTCAAGGTCGCCCATTTGTGCTTCCCGTTGGCCCTCGTAAAACACTATCTTGCATCCTCAGAAGTCACACAGAGTCTTCAGTGGATTTGTTCAGCTTATTCAGTAATTACTTTCATATTAGACACACGCGCCGAGTGTGATAAGTGTGCTTCTGTTATGGCTTTATGTAATTTCATGAACATCAGATGACGTTCAGGCCACTTCTGCTCGTGATGTAACTTTATGTCCCAAAAGAGCAAAGAGCGTATGGAAAACAGTAAGGAGACAGATTGGAGTTAACTTCTGTTTCATGGTCAGTAAGATTTAGCTGACCTACATGCAGCTTAAAAGCTTTTGATTTCTAACTTTATGTGCTTTTTATTTATATATATATATATCCCGTCATGCTGTTTTCTGTTTCTTAGACAGCCCTAACCAAGTCACCAGAGTAGCGGTCGCCATAGAGACGCTGGACCTCAATGACAACGCCCCCGAGCTGGACCGACAATACAACCCTGCTGTGTGTGACTCCAGCGCTGCTGGACAGGTCGGTGACCTTTGAACCTTTTAAAGCCTGCAGTAGAAAGAGTCTGTGAATAGTGAAATGTGGCCTGCTTCAAAATACTATTGTGGCCAAGGAGCATTCACAACGGAACCTGGAAGAAATTATGTGCAGTTTGCGCTGGAAAAAATAGATGTAGTTTGTGTTGGGTTTAGATGAAGAAATGCTATAAAAATAAAGAAAAACATAATAAAATAAAATATAAAACAAAAATAGCACACAAGATTTTGCAGTGATTTATTATTTCATTTGTTGTTTGTATTATTGTTATTTTTGTTGTTGCTGTAAAAAACAAAATAAAAAAGTAAATAAATTGGAATAAACCATTTTTCTTCAAATTTTTTCCTCCAAATTCTGATTGGTCAATGACAGCATTCTGCAGTAAAACATTAAAGTTCAAAAAAGAAAAGAAAAGAAAAGAAAAGAAAAGAAAAGAAAAGAAAAGAAAAGAAAAGAAAAGAAAAGAAAAGAAATAAATATTTCAATTCAATAAAACAATTAAATATAAAATAAAAATATGGGAAAATAATAGACAATAAAAAAGTAAATGAAAATGAAAAGTTTTTGCCTCATAAGTATTAGTGAATGTTATTAATTATAATTATACTTTATTGCACATTGGTTTGTATGCCCTTAACCAAAATAAATTTAATAATGCATGTCATCTCTTGTCTTTTCATATTGGCAAAAGCAATTTAATAAAAGACACAATTGTGTTCAATAAACTGGAGTAAACCATCCTTCTGGAATACAATAACAGCATTCTGTATAAATATATTCAAATAAAAATATGTAAATTTATACGTAACAATTCAATTTAAAATAAAAAACAAATAAGACTAAAATTATTAAAATAAACAGTAGAATACCTCTTGAGTATTTGTGTATATTATTAATAATAATTATCATTTATTTCAAATTTCTTTGTGTGCTTAACAGCAGCCCACAGTAAAATTACTAATGCATGTCGTCTCTTGCTATATCAAAGACACCAGTGTTTAATAATAAGCAGTTCTGGAATAAACAAATCTGTGATGCTTATTTCTGGTCGGTCAATAGCAGCATTCTGCAATAGAGCATTATTGCATAATTAATCGCTGCTCCAGGCAACTGATTTCCTATGATAGCTGTTGCATATTAAAATCATTCACTTTCCCATCATGGTTGCATGTCCATTGAATACTGTATTTACGTGGCAAGTAGCCATACAATAAGTATAATTATTGTTGCTAATTAAATCCCTTCACCTATTTCTGATCACCTTGTCATGGTCTACTTTACAATAACGATCAGCTGAGCGATCAGTTATAACACTTTCCATACTTCTGAGCGAAGAGCGTCTCTGCATGCTACGCTTTAAATAGATTTGTTCACCGAAGGCGTTTCAGAAAAGCGGATTTCTATAAGCGACTGATATAGTTATTGACGAAGTGCTCAGTGAGTCAGCCCGAACATGACGTGGCGTGTTAGACTGCTAATCCTTTATCTGTTCGACAGCAGAAAACGCTCTTATTTGCACAAATCACGGCATCAGTCTTTGTTTATTTGCATTTCAGGTGGTGCAGGTGATTCGAGCGACGGATAAAGACCAAAGCAGCTCCAACTCTCCCATCCACTTCAGCATTCCCTCAGAGTCCAGCAGCGTGCTCAACTTCTCCATCAGAGAGCGGGGAGGTGCGCTCGCTTCTGTCATCCATCCGTCTTTTCTTTCCCATCAGTTTTCCTCATCTCCCTCCCGGTCTCTGTCCAGACATATATCCTCCTTCATTACGCTCATCCATTTATCTTTTTTGTCACATTCTACTCCAGTGAACACGGCAAGCTCCCTTCTCTGTGCTCCGGCAATCCGTTCTTTCATTTCGCTCATTTGTCCTGTTCGCCGCTTCAATCTGCTGATTTCTAATTTGCTTTAAGGAATGGCTCACCCCAAAATTAAAATTTATTCATCATTCATGTCGGACTAAACCGTATGCTGTTATCTTTGCAGTAGAACACAAAAAGAGATATTAGAAAGTCTTGAGGAAAGAAAATATCTCTATAATATATTAACAAGTTTTTATATAATTTATTTTACAATATGTAAGCTACATTTATAATGTAAGCTACAGGTTTGTTCATTATTATTAATGTGTATAAAGATATGTTATAAAATGCTATTTTGTTATCATTTATATTTATTTTAAATTACATTTAAACATGTTTTATTATTATATTATGAAGAGCAAATGAAGAGTTAATTTGAAAAAATTTAACTTAATTTTCTACTATTTGTCAATTTTCAAAAATCATGTTTTTCATTTAATCAAATTGCAGCTAAAAAAAAACAGCTAAAAATGAAACACAATCAAAACATAATAAAAAAACAAGATTTTTAAAAATAAAAAACAGTTTGTGTGTTTTTGTAAATAAACTTTTCATATACATATTTATTATATATATATATTATAATTAATTATGATTAAATTATTAAGAACCTATTCATATATATTACATGTATTATTTTATGTATTTATTACGTGTATTATTTTATTAATATAAATGTATTGTTTATATATTATTATATTCTTAATATTATAAATATAAGCTATACAAATGTCTTTATATATTATTATTGTGTGTGTGCGTGTGTCTACAGAATTTATCATTATTATTCTATGTAAAATTATTATTAATTATTGTAATATTATTAAGAACATATACATTTGTATTACCTATGCATTATAATCACATTATTTGCTTAATAAATTCAAAAAAATATATAATAAAAATAAAAAAAATAAATATGAAAAAATAAAATAAAAAATATTTCGTAATGTGTCATACCGTGTTATGTAATTAATCTCTTTTGTTTCCAGACCACACGGCGAGTCTGGTGCTCTTGTCGTCCCTGAAGGGTTTTCCTCGCTCTTCCTCTTTACCTACTCTAAAAATACCCATAATGCTCCATGACGGTGCATCAGACCTCAGCAGCACAGGAACGATTACCGTTACGGTGTGTCCGTGCCAAAACGGAGGCATGTGGGCGGAAGAACGAAAACAACAAACAGACGAGAAGGATAAAGCATCTGTGGCGGACTGGGAGAGGCAGACGGCTTGCTTGCCTTTACCATCAAACTCCCCGCTGCTGGGCGTCAGCTCTGCTGCCATGCTGGCCATCCTGGCCTGTGCGTCCACTCTGCTGGGTCAGTTCTGCTTTTTCAGCCCGTTTCGTCAGGTTTTGGGTTCCGCCTCTACACCCGGCTGGTTTAATGATGTGTTGTTGCTACATCTGTCCATCACTCCCTGTCTTCATCCTCCATTGCCTCCTGGCATGTCTTCAAATTGCAGCTTTCTTCCTCATATTTTTTTGGGGTCATCCAAACTTTCCGTCGACCTGCCTCGTTGTTTCTCCTCCGTTTGTCAGTTGGGTTTGCTAATGAACGTGTTTGGGTTTTATTTCTGTACTAAGTCACTCATAATAAACAACATTGGATGAGTGCTGAGGGCATTGTGTGGCATTTTGAGATTGCGGAACAAGCCACCCTCAAGGTTCCCCAAATGACATTGAACACTCAAACTTTACTAAATAAGTCAGTGAGAGGTGGTTTTCTATAAATACACTCTTCCAGTGTAGCCAAATGTCAATATATATATTATTTCCCTCACTGTTTTAACTGCACATAAAAGGGTCATTTTTTTAAAGTAAGCAAATATGTTTTAAAGCCACATTTTTTTTTTCTTTTTAAAGTCATGCTTTCATAGGTGCCTCCTTGAACCCTCCACTAACTGCCTTTCTGCATCTTAAATTAGTTGTTGTTAACTCAATTCAATTTATATCATTCAATTTATCTAACATGACTTTACAGAACTCTGTGTCATAAAAAATGCCAGAAATCAGAAGTGCACTAATGTATTTTCTTACTGGAAATTTTATAGCTATTGGCCTTAGTTATATTTTCACAGTTTGTTTTAGAAATATTTACCATGATATCGTTGCATTCCTGCAAAACTAACACAATTGTAATTTGTATTTTGTCAGACAACAATGAAAAATTAACAGTGAGAGGGAAAATGTTTTTAGGAAAAACAGAAAAAACCTCAATAATGATTCACTACATTTTAGTTCAAAGTTTAGGTAAAGTTTAATTAATTTAGTCAAATGAGTTTCTGAATAATTTTTAATAAATTTAAAGAATCTTCCTTCATTTATTCATTCATTTTTATTAGAGCTATTTTAAAACTGACAGGTGGCATAATAGGTTTACACTTTTAAGAATGATACTGAAGAAAAAAAAACTCTTGATACACTTCATTTTAGTTTTTCATTTTAATTAAAGAAATATTCATTTAAAAATTAAAGCTGCAGACAGCGTTAAAAGGGTCCTCAGACCTGGCCTCACCTTAACTCAGAAGTTGAACATAGAGCATTAAATATCCTGTCTTCAACAGGTAGCACCATGTTTATATTTGCCTTTAGATGTCTTCATGACAGGACTCTTATCGAACATGTGAATCTGGGTGCAGATTGGACATTAAGTGCCGGTTTCCTGGTTAGGAATTAGATTAATCCAGGACTAGACCTTTGCTAATTTAGAACAGTTAAGAATTTTCAGAAACATGTCTTACAAAAATGCATTATCTGTGAGCATTTTAAGACCAAACAATGACAATGATGTATTTTAAGATATCTAGATATCTAGATCTAGATCTAGATCTTAACATTTATTTTAATCTAGGACTAGTCTTAAACCCTGTTCGGGAAACTGCCCCTGAATGTTTAAGTATGAGTTCAAGAAGTAATTTCCTGTTTCCAGTAGGTGGTGCTATAATTATAATGGAATATTGGTATTTAAATTTGAAATGGGAAGTTTGGGGCAGATCGGACATTTTATGGCTGAGATACAAAAACTTTAAACTTAGTGACACCGCCACAGACACGCTCTTTAACGAAAACACAAGATCTTCGCAATTTAACATCACAAAGGACTTTAGATTAGACTGACCAAATATAATGTTAATGTCATTTAATCTTTATGAGGAGTTTGTTACCGCGTAAAGCATGTCACTTCCTGTTGTCAGTAGGTGGCACTATGAGTATAGCTGTATATGAGCATTTGTTCAGGACACACATTGTTCAAACCTGTGAAGTTTGAGGCAGATCAGTATGCCTGAATTGTAACAACTTTGTTTTTTTGTGACAAAACAACTAAATTTGTGAGGCCGCCATGGACATGCCCGTCGACGAATAATCAAGATCTTTATAATTTCACATCACACAGGGCTTTAGATTTCACTGGCCAAATTTGGGGTTGACGTATGTAAATCTCTTGCCTAGAATATTGAAAATATCAGACTTCCTGTTGGGTTTTAGACTTCGTACCTGGGGACGTTTTTGTAGGTGTTGTGTTATTTCGAGCATGTTCAATTCCTCAAAAACGCGATTAATTTTGAAGAAGAAGAATCTGAGAAATTCCAATAGGGTCCTTGTACCACCAATGCTTGGGAGTTTTTGGATCATTTCCATTGAGCTACAGTGTTTTTCTAGATAGTTCCATTCTATTTCCTTCTTATGGAAATCTTTTTATGTATAAAAATTGAACGAGATGTTCCGATTGGACACTTTTTTTCATAGGGAAAACCAAAAACAGCTATCTAATAGAAAAGCAGACTAGCAAAACAAATAGTTGGTTTTACACATATCAAACAGCCAAAGGTTGACTGTTAACACTTTCTGAAGGTTAGGCACCTCTTTGCAATGATTATTCATGATTAACTTCCTGTCATTTTCTCTCGCTGTGTTTTGTTCGGTAGTGGTAGCGGCGCTCTCGTTATCGTTGCGAAGGCAGAAACGAGACACGCAGTCTCCTGTGGAGGATGATGAGATCAGGGAGAACATCATCACGTATGATGACGAGGGAGGTGGCGAGGCGGACACGGCCGCTTTCGATATTGCCACACTGAAGAGCGCCCCCCAGAGCATGCGCAGGGCACAGCGGCTTCGGGACAGCAAGAATATGTGAGTGTGTTTACAGTGACTTTGATGCTCACGTAAATAGACATCTCATTTCATCATTTCAATCTCCCAGATTTATTGCTGGCACTATCTGATCTTTTAAATCACATGTCATTTCTTGACATTTGGCTTAGAAAATGCCATATTATATTAATAGCCCATGTGAATCATTCAGCTTGAATATAAGCTGACATTCACTGCAAACACAAACTCCTGGATCTGAACACTCCTGGACTCTGAATACATTCTGTTACTCTAGATGATGTTAAATGTATATCTGATTAATGAGGGTTCTGTACTCAGGAGTGTGTTTGTGGTTTAATGAGCCTTCACAATGCAAATCTGACAGCTGTTTCAGTTCAAAGTTCATCTAGTTAATATTTATGCCGTTCAAACCCACTCTGTGTTCTAGTCCTCTATCAATCATATTCCTGTTTGATGTCATTGTAATACTCCTGGGCAGGTTGGTGAAATACTTCACACGAAACTATTTTTAAAGACACAATGACTGTTTTTGAATAGTTGCACTGGGAGTACATCAAATCTTTTAATCAAACTACTTTTTTTGAAACATATAAATATCTGATTTATCTGGGTTTTGGTGCAAACGTTGAAAGGAGTATGGTTTTCCTTTCAGAAATGCTCAGATCTGCGCAGATCTGTTTCCCAAATTTTGAAGCTTTCTGCAATATGTAATTGATTGGAAGCTTATTTCTTGCCACACACTTTACTATTGTAAATAATTATGACACATTGGACAAGAAATTCTAAATTATGAGCTGCTTAGACATATTTTGAGTTTTTTTTTTTTTTAATTTTGACAAAAAGTTATAGTTCTGACGTTAAATATATGGAACCCTAACATAATTATGAGATACAAAGAAATTGAGATATTAAGTCATAATTATGACGAAAAATTTAAATCATGACATGCTTTATTAATAATTGAGGAAAAATGTGAAATTATGAGATGCCAAGTCATAATTTTAAGATAAATATCATATCCTAAGTAGGCCTAATACTAGAGGAGAAAGTTGAAATTATGATATACGAATTATGATCAGCAATACACAATTATTGTCATGATAGCCAGCTGGAGTGCCCACAAGCTCCTCCAGAGGGCAATCCATCCAGAACTGAACAGACAATCTCAGATACTCCATTTCCCATAACACCCCATGCCTAGGAACTGATTGCACATACACCTGGTTCCTATCAGGAAGACTATTTAAGTCACACTCACATTCACCACATTGCAAAGTCTTGTATTCCCCTGGTTAAATTTCTGAGCATTTCCTTCTGTGTCTTGTTTTCCTGTTCATGTTTTTGGACTGTTATCTCTGGTTATCGATTGTTTGCTGCCTACCCCCGTCTCTGCCTGCCTGTTTATTCTCTCTGACTGTTTCTTGCCTGTCGACCTTGAATAAAAACTGCGAATGGATCCACTCGCCCTTTTCTCATACATTACAATTATCAAGATAACAGTGATCAATCACAAATCAGCGTAAAGTCATAATCATGAGGTAGAAGTGAACCTTAAGGTAAAAACAAATAAGTCACAATTTTGAGCAATTTTGAGACAGAAAGCCATACTTGTTATACTATGTAATACTTCTGAAGAAAATATCACAATTAGGACATTTCATAATCATATCATAATTATGATTTAAAAGTTTACATCTTCTTATAATTTTTAAATGTTATGTCATATTTTCGATTATGTTATTATCATAATTAACTGAAGCATGATTTCTTTTTTCCTTCTATGCCATTGAACTAATTCATCCATTGTGGTTTTCTAATTTCTATTTTATTATAACAGGTATTCTCAGGATAACTTGGACAACATCAGAACCTTCAGTTGGAGTCAGAGTTTGGGTTTGGACCCACGCCGTCCTGTCTCTGCACCCCTCTACGGACGGTACTGCTACAGTATCCAGACCCTTCCAGCTTCGAAAAACAGACTAGGTCCGTTCAACTCTAGGCTGGATCTCACCAAACTGTACGTTCTTCCCAGCAACCAAGGCCAGGCCGGCGGCACTTTAGAATCTGGTTCTGTATTTATTGGCTCGAGCAGGGGTGGATCAGAACATAAAAGAGCAGACGGATCCACCGACAGCATTCCGAAAGAGAGCGAGACAGGAAGTGAGGTCATCTCTGAGAGCCACACACTCAGCCAGGATCAGGTATCCTTCCTGCTACAAGCTATTTACATTACAATCCTATAGAGTGCAACAGCGTGGGTTCTGGGAGTGAAAATTCTGGGATTTATCAATTTTGAATAATAGTTTATATCTATACAGACCTTCTACGACTCCTAAAGTTGGTTAGCAATGAGATTAATTTCAACTTAATTTCCACAAAAAATCCACCAATCACAGAGGCTGCTGTTGAGCATCATGCTCGTTGCTTCTTGATAAATAGTTTTTAATGTTATGATTCATCTCAAAGCTGGTTGATTGGGTTAAGACTTTAAAATTAATTACAAAAAAGGCCTTCATTTAATATATTTAGTTTTAATTCCTGTTGAAGAAATTTAGAAAATCTTTGCTCCCTTATCATCTGATTTTTAAATCTTCGTGTTATGTTAAAATATTTATATTGTCTTTGAGTCTGATACAGTAAAAATGACAGTAAAGTCATGTGTAATGTTACAGAAGATTTCTATTTCAAGTATCAAAGAATCCTGAAATAAAAATTGACAATGAAAATGTCGAAAAATATTACACTTTCCACAAAAAGTATTAGGCAGCACAACTGTTTAATAATAGATTTTTCTTAAGCATCAAATCAGTATATTAAAATGATTTCTTAAGGATTGTATGACACTGAAGACTGGAATACTGCTGAAAACGTCTAGGTTACGTACCTAATCCACGTTCCCTGAAGGAGGGAATGGAGGTGGTAACACAGGTGGTAACTCGCCAGAGAGACCAATTGCCTTTGTGCACTCTGCCCTTTTACAAAAGGTTTTCGCTGAAGAGCCGAGCCAGCATCAGCGTGACCTCAGAGTCATGGCAGGAGAATGAGTAACGTCTCCGTTCCCTCCTTCAGAAAACGTGGGTTAAGTACGCAACCTAGACGTTACCCTTTCAGTCGAATCACTTCGACGTTACAGATGGGAACACCCATGGAACAAACCACGACTCAGAGGCCGCGTTACACGGTGATCCCCCTGCCAACTTGCGTGATACTTTTACAGTACGTCAGCAGAGGAATCTGGACGCAACCTTCCCAACCCTCTGTGGCCCAAGGAGGGGACTCACAGAATTGCTTTCAGTGGTGCTGAAGCAGGTGGTTGAGGGCGGAGCACATGACTTAACACACATTTGGAATTAAAGAATACAATATATCGATAAGATTATGGATATAATTGAAGGGAAACACAGCCTTCTTGCTGACTGTGGAATATTGAGATTTGTAGCCACACCTACTGAGCGAAGAAGACCCAGAGGAAGCACAGCCGGAGCTACTTCGTGCTAGGTCCGACTGCGGGGCAGAGAGGACTCAGGTTACGCACAGTTAAGGGAACTCTAAGATATTTGAAGCGCACTGATCCCGTAGGTGTGCTGCAGCAAGGTCCTCTCGCTCACCTGCTGTCCTCAATGAGGATGTGAGAAGACACGGCCTCTACGTGGAGGTCGTAAAACCTGGCGAAGGTGTTGGGTCTCGCGAATCCTGCAGCCCTACAGATATCTGCTAGAGAGGCAACGTGACCAATGCAAAGGATGTTTCCTAAAGGGCACGGAAACTCTGGTATGAATAAACCAGGGAGATAGCATCTACCACCCAATAGCCAACCTCTGGTTGCTACATGTGCACTCTGCTCGTGCCCTCCTATACTCACACAGTGATAAGGTGCACCTGAGCGCAATCAGTGCACGCCAATATTCATTCGCCTTTTGTAAAAGGCTCAAAGGCAATTGGTCTCTCTGGCGAGTTCCCATCTGTAACGTCGAAGTTATTTGACTGAA
>JAUCMT010000035.1:2763353-2774629 GCA_032357475.1 Enteromius thamalakanensis
GTGAACAAATTAACCATTAATTAATGCTTAACTAATGCATTATTCTGACCCCCTATTCTGAAGTGTTACTAAATTATTTAATTATTGTTTACCCTCACTGAGGTTGCATTCAGCTTAAAAATAAGATGAACATCAATATTTAAAAATTCTGGTCTTCTCATGATCCTTGAGAAATCATACTAAAATTGCTGATTTGGTGCTGAAAGAAAGCTATGTTTAGCTTTTAGCTTTTGAAAATTATTTTATCAAAAAATTAAATCATAAAAACATTTTATTTGCATTTATTTGAAATAGAAATCTACATTAGAAATGTCTTACTGACATGTATGATCAATTTAATGCTATTTCCGATTAGCATAGTTGGTCTAAGCAAAGATTAACTATTCTAGATTAGGCCTTGCTTAATGTAAACCCTGTCCGAGACACCACTGTAAACGGTATAAATGAACACATTTTTTAGTGCTGAACAAAAAAAAAAAAAGAAGCATGTACAGCATGATAAAATGTTTTAATATGGGACAGTAAAGCTATCAGTTAAAACTAGAATTTTACTTGTATATAAAAATAGTACTTTTGTGTGGAGAAGTGAATTCAGGAGAATAAAAGAGAAAATGGCAAAAGAGACCAACAAAAAATTAAAGACACACGTTTCATAAATGTAATAAATATAAAAGTATTTTCCACTGTACAGAAAAATCTGTCACATACAGTAACAATTAAAATACTGACCTTTTTGTTTTAAAATTTGTGTGGGCTGTGTGTAGTTCTATTTAATTTAAAAGCTTGTATTAGATAAAAGCAAGCAAATGTGCATTTCTTTGGAAAACTAGGTGCGTCACATAAATAATAAACAAATTATTAAATAACATAACACACCCACTTTAATTTTTTTTTATAAAATTAAAATAAAATAAAAAATTAAAACATAATTATATAATTATAAGTATTTTGCTTTTTAAAGTCAAGTTCAAATCGGTTGATTACACAGAAATAACCATTACATGTGACACTCCTAGTCCTCTATGCATGTCAGTTTTGTTGCACAGCAAATGGATCTTTCTTCATTAGCAGCAGCTGCATCTCCACAGGACCAGACGCCTTCACTGCTTCTTGCTGAACTGCTCAAGTGCTTTCTTGACTAGACCCCAGGTGATGGCATTACGAACCAACACACAGTGAACACCTAAAAGAGGGGGAAACAGCAGCTGATTTAACCGGATTGACATTCTCTAACTTTCACTGTATAGATCCAGATCTCTGAAGATTCACTGTATAGATCCAGATCTCTGAGGAAGCTATAAAGGTTTGTGGAGAGTTAACAGCGACTTACCCATCCGGCCAACCTCCAAGATGTTCCTATCCTCATCATCAAAGAACATCATGTCAGAAAACTGGACGCCACTGTCAGCTTTCAGCCTGGAGACAGAACAACAGTCAGACGGTCTGAGGTACTGTAGACACACACACATGAGCGAGACGACGCATGCAAAGACAGATGCATGCATTATTACACCACTTTGATTTAGAACAGAACTGATATTACATGCGTTTCTGAAAGGTACTGTAATATTGTGAAATATTATTACAATTTAAAATAACTGTTTTCTATTTGAATATACATGTTAAATAATAATTCATTCCAGTTATGCAAAGCTGAATTTTCTGCATCTAATTTCTGCTCAATCAACATTTATTATTATTATTATAAACAATTCAGCTGCTTAATTTTTTTATGGAAACTGATCATTGTTTTTTTTTCAGGATTTACTGATGACTAGAAATGTTAATGTTTCAAACAGAAATCTTCTGTAACATTATTAATGTCATCAATGTCACTGTTATTATTGCCAATAATAACAAAATGTTTAATTTTCTTTAAAAAAAGATCAATAATGTATATTCTAAATGCAGTTTTTTATATTCTAAAGAAACTGGGAATGGCTCTGGAATGTTACGTTGGTTTCATATGCTCACATATTTTTTTTTTTGTATTGCTTTGTGGTTGCTAGAGTGTTTTTTGATGGATACCAGGGGTTACCAGCCAAAGTCATTTCTCTACCTTTTAAAATGAGTGACCTTTGAACCTGGGTAGATCTCCTTGAAGGAAATGTATTGGTCAAGTTTATAAAATGATAGCAGTTGATTGGCTCCTTCTGTCTCACTGGTTCTTTAATAAACAGAAAAAGAACAGCTTTGAGATATACAGATATATAAATACATGACATAGAACCTCATCTAGTTAATGTGTGCTCAATTGATCATTTGCAATCTTACCGTGATGCAATGCCTATCTTGAACCCCTGACTATGCAGTGAGCTCAGGATCTTTTCAGTATCATGATAAATGGGAACCTTGGCAAACCTTGAATCTCGCACCGTTCCACTGGAGAAGCAGGAGACAAATCAGTGAGTGCCAGGATACTGGCTCTGAAGTATGTTAAAGTGGAACAAACAATGAACTAACACTATAGCTGAGTAAAGCAAACCTGTCATCGATGTGAAAAGGTGCATCAACGTGGGTGTCGACCCAGAACGGCCAGAGAGTGTAATCTGTTGAAATCCAAGAGAGGAAATATTTTATATATTAGGGGTCTTGGTAATAACTAATATTTATAAAACATGTTATATTGTTATCGTGTTCATGTTAGGGTGTCATTATTGGTATGTGTGATAACCCTGATATTTAAAAATTAACAGTGGACATATATTAAAATGACATAAACAATTCAGTGGCAGTAACCAGAAAAGGTCTTGTTATTGCGAGACATCAGGGTGCTTCTAACACTTTAGAGGGCAGCTGGTTTTGTGCCTTAATAACCATCTCATTACATCCTTGACAATCTTTTTATTTCTGTACTAGGTGTTCCACATTAAGTAGATGGATGCCAAAAATGGATTAAAGAATGATATAAAACAATATAATTTAAGCCTCGCTCTGTTTTAAGTCACATTAGTTCACAAAGGGAAATTATTACAAACCAGTTGCCATTAAGTGCCGTTTGTATGGAACAGTGTGGGTGGAAAACACCCAGAGACAGATTAATTATACGTTATATATATATATATATATATATATATATATATATATTAAACACAAACACACACAAAGTATATTTGCGATAGTTACTAGATTTATTGTTGCTACATTAAACTCGCATCTGGTACCAGGCATCAGTGTCACCTAACATATTCTGTAGTCTCTAACTTACATTAGGAATATATTTGAGGAAGTGCATTTATCTTTCCTTTTAACGTTATTATAAATCCATAACGTTACTGTTATTCTAAACGTTACAACTTTAAGAAGTGAAAACTTACCGAGGTCGAACACAATTAATTTCGGCTTTGACATATTTAATTATCGACTGAAATCGGAGACAACTAGAGACAATTAAAATCACACTTTCGTTTACCCACGAATAGGCTACTAGTTTACCGGTAATGCGGAAGTAGCGTTATGACGTCAACAAAGCGTGACAGGTTACGTGACTTTGACGTTTTGCAAACAAGCCGCAAACACAAGAACAAGAATAACGCCAACCTCAACAACAACAAGAACTACAACAAAAATAGTAATAATAATTGGAATTATCCTTAGTATCTTTTTGATAAAAGGTTTCTGCGTTGTTGTTATTATATTCTCAAGCAGAAAATATTTAGACTTAGTATTACTTTTTGAGAAATTGTTTATATCAACATTATATTTAGAAATATCATTGTGCCTTTTTAATAATCGAGGTTAATGATAAAATAAACATTTGTCAAGTATTAAACTAGTCATAAAAATAGTCTCAAGTGATAATCTCCATTATACCCTTTTTTTCAGAATATATTTACAGTGGACAGAAACACGTACTTAAAATAGTTATGCTGTATTTTGCTGCCTGATTGCCCTGTAGCTGTTGTTTTCTGCTGCTCCACAAGTTTAGCATTGAGGGACATCAGCTGCTTCAGGAAGCTCATGGAGGGCTTGATGCGTCGCACCTTTACAACTTGATCAATGTATTCCTCCAACATTATGTCATGGTGGACGGTATGTCAAAAGTGCAGGGAAGTGGCTGACACCATCACAGCAGTGAATTAACACCTTATATGTAGAAAAACAGAAACATGGTCAAAAAAGCTCATTCCAGAAAAAATAGGTCTTTCTCTTTTGGAATTCAAAACCCTTCTTCTTGAGCTTCTTCTTCACTGCTGCAGTGTTTAAGGTGCATGTAACACCCATCTCTTTGAGTCTGATTCAGTCTCTTCCTGTTTCTCTACACAAGAACACAACAAACTCGATTAGTATTCCAGTAAAGCGAATTTACATTGTTGAAGCAGAATTGTGTTTAATGCTCCTGCATTACATTATTGCTTCATCACATGTTCTATATTAATCTATATAAGTTGCAGACTTACTCATTTCCCAAGAAGATGTTGGTCCAGGACCTCAGTGACAGTCTCAGACAGTGTACCTTCCTCCAAATAGATTTTCAGCTGGGAAATGTTTTGAGCAATATAGTTCTCTAGAACTAAAAGCTCTGTCACTTTAGGGTCTTGCTCAGAAACGCTTGCTTCTGGGTACATGGAGGCTCTGGAACAGCTGGATCCTTCTGAGACTGTGCTGAGATCCCAAAAAGCTTTTGGAAGAACTGATTAGTTTTGTTGATCTTCATCACTTTGACATGTTCTGAAATAGAAGAAGACAGTATCTTATTAGAATTTGAATGATTTGTCTGACTTGCATGTCATTGTAATGTTGCAATTGTTGCAAATGTTCTGTTGACATTCACCTGTTGAATGTTCTTCTCGGAGATTTGAGATAAAGCGCACGCCACCCTGGCCAATCTCACTGCTGCTTTCTGCTACTTGATATAATGAGATCCCAATCCGGAAGAACTCACTAATGGCATTCTTTACATCAGCAAAGTCTAAAAATGAGGAAAACTCTATTTTATTAAAAATATGTATTATCACAGATTATACATTGATAATTAAGTGTAGTCATATTTACTGTTGCTTGGGGAAAAAAATGTGTACAGAAAAGCAAATCAGTGCAATGTTGCATTCAACTGCAACACAGTTCCAGTTGCAGTCTTGCACCCAGGATTGGTTTGAGATTGCTGACTCCATCCCAGGACGATCCAGCTCATTTGGAGTCGATTTTGGGAGGCCCAGGTCAACCTATTTGCCTCCCAAGAGTCTTCCCTAGTTGTACTATTTCCTGACCGAGGGCCCCCTCGGCACGGATGCACTGGCACACAGCTGGCCCAAGGGCCCTCTCAAGTATACATTTCTCCCAGTGAGCCTTCTTGCACTGACCCTGTGCAAGATCAGGGAGGACTGGGAGCAGGTTCTGTTGGTTGTTACTCACTGGCCCACCTGAACCTGGACCTCGTGCTCCTGTAACAGAGGCCAGCAAGTGTGTGCTGTCCAGGTAAACCTCGACTGACGCTAGGGGTCGTAGCTTTTAGCCTCCTGGTTAGAGCTCCCGCCTCCGATGCCGGAGACCTGGGTTCGAGGCCCGCTCAGAGCGAGGACGAGTTGTGGCAGTAGCGGACCCAGGAGGATTACACTCCTATCAACAGCCCCTTCCTGGAACTTCCTGTGTTTTGTGTTTATTTATTTTTAAAGCTGTTTCCTTGCATTGCTTTTGTCTACATAAAATAAAAAGATTGGTTCAGTGTACAAAATTATTTTTGAAGTTTAGATTAGATTTCATTCTTAGTAACTGTGATGATCAGCTGGATGTGCCAGTTCAGTGTGAATGGCACTTCAGCCTCCCCATGTTCTATGTCTGTATTTTTCCACTCCATGTATGTCCTGTCACCTGTTCTCTCTGTCTCCACCCACCTCATGTGTTCACCTGGTAACCAATATATACTCCGCCCTCCTCATGTGTCTCCATGCCAACTAATATGTTCTCCTCCCCCTTGTCTCATTAGTCCTGTGAATATATACTGTGGTTTTCTCACCATTCCCCGCTGATCATTGTATGTGGCTCGTCCCGTCTCTGTAAGCACTTTTCCCCTGTTTATCCTTGTTTGTTTTTGTTGTATATTGATTCCCCTGTTTCGACTTCTGCCTGCCTCCTGACTATGACTCTGTCTTACCTGTATTGCTCCGTTTGCCTC
Organism: Enteromius thamalakanensis; assembly: GCA_032357475.1. Taxonomy (NCBI): domain Eukaryota; kingdom Metazoa; phylum Chordata; class Actinopteri; order Cypriniformes; family Cyprinidae; genus Enteromius; species Enteromius thamalakanensis. The sequence continues at coordinate 2,769,469 of JAUCMT010000035.1, forward strand.
GTATTTGACCATCGCCTGTTCACACTGCCTTGTGAGTTGTTCTGCAACCTTTTGATAAAGAACTTGCATATGGATTCGACCGTCTCGCTCCTGGTCTATAACAGTAACTAACCTACATTTCAAATTTCATTCAATGTTTAAACATTTATTAATTAATAACATTTATTTGTAATTAAATGTGAAATTTACTTTTTTTTACACCAAATTGCATTTTTTTTCTTTACATTTTTTCATTTATATGACACAAAGCAATTAGTTTTAATATTGAACGGCAAGCACAAACTACACAAAAGAGGCAGCCCTTCTGATGCACTCAATGCCTGAATTCACTCACTCATGTGAGCTACGGTATGTCTTCCATCTTTCATTTCCTGCTCAAATAAAATGACATGAAATATCATGACTTTTGTAGATGATATCCCTCTCTCACTCTTCCCCTCTCTTTAGGCGCGTTTGATTAAACCTATCTTCTATGCCTGAAGCCTGTGGTGGTGAGGACAATGCCCATCAGAACCATCAGCCACAGGGAGGCTAAGAGGACCCGTTGCTAGGAAACCATCAAATTCCAGGCTCATCTTTGAAGAAGCTGCTCTTGATGCATTCCTGGGATAACTGGAGTAAACAGACATAAAAGTGAAGCACTAATGATTTACAACCACAGATGTGTTGTGAGTAATTATTCACCTATGCCTATTCTCAATCTATCAAAGGTATAATATAACTGGTGAGTTGCCAGATTTGTGAAAGTCAGTGTTGCCATCACTGCTTATTACAAGTTCAGTCCTCATCGAGTAAGGGTTAAACCCTATTGTATAATTTGATACTCAAATTCAGAATATTATCATGATTAAAGTTCCCTTATTATGGATTAAGAAAGGCTTAGATTTTGGTTTTGGGAATCTCTCAACAACGGGTTGACATGAATGCAAGTTCATACAACATTTTTATTTTCTTATTATATCCATTTATTTTTACCCTATTTGTTCAGCGACTCCCAAACAATTCGTTCAATCATTCATTTATTCAAAAAAGCCTTCTTTAATCTGGTTTATATTATCAAGTAAAAACCTTTAATTGTAAGAACATCCAGCTTGGAATTGTGATGTGAAAATAATATATATATATGTATATATTGTGTGTTTTATATTGTTATTTTATATTAAATATTTTTGTCTGTAAATTGGTTGTCTGCTATTTTCAGAGTCTGACAATTTACCCATGCTGCAAGTGAGATGTTTAGCACATATTGTAGTTAATTTATAATGGATTTTTTGCACCTCTCGCTTACTTAGAACAATCACAATGTCATGCTGCTGTGTTTTGAAATGAATTGACATGAAATGCTTGACATAAAGGCTGATTTATTACTGTCTGCAATTTAGTGCAGTGCTTGGAATTCACATTTGCCGTGCAATGTGTTAAAAATGACAATAAACCTCAGTTTGAATATAAATAATGAATTGAAGTAAAGATAAAAATTTTGTTGCAACACTTGCTCTAGCCTTTAAAAAGGCTACCAGCCCGCAGGGTTCACCAATCAGCTGCCCAGTCCTTGCTGATGGCAAAGCGAGAGCATGAACTTGCAGGAAATCTTTCTTGCAGACTCGAAAAAAGGCATACAATGCAGCGATGCTCTGAAGCGAAAAGCTGTAAGTGCATTACATTCATACCCTCTTATACTCACCTAGTGATAAGGTGCACCTGGCTGTAATTAAATTAATTATTCATTGGCCTTTTCTTAATACTCGAAAGCGATTGGTCTCTCTTGCGAGTTCCCATATGTAAAGTCGGAGTGACTCGACTGGAAAGGAACTGGTTCCACAACAGTGCCAGAAGCCCCAGATATCAGTCAAAGCCAAAGACACCAGCCTTACCCCAAAATTCAGCCACAATTTTTCCAGAAGCTCGGGAAGACAGCCATAACTAAACCGGAAATTACCCTGGCCTCCGGTGCCCTCTTGGGACCTTGTCATCGCCTTACAGGGCCTGCAGCAAGCTCCTTTTGAGCCCTTAGTATCAGTCGAGATAAAATATCTGTCACTTAAGACAGCGCTCCTGATTGCTTTGGCCTCCATCAAGAGGGTAGGGGACCTACAGGCCTTCTCTGTACACTAATGGCGCTTTTCCACTGCGTGGTACGACTCGGCTCGGCACGGCTCGTTACGGCATGGCTCAGTTCGGCTCGGTTTTCGCTTCCACTGCAGTTTAGTAGCGCTTTGAAGTGGGCGGGATTATTCACGTGACGTTATAGTTGCGCCGCCTCTACTGCCGTGACATCCTCGTAAACGCGCCACAAACACAACACACAACAATGGAGTATTTTTCATACCGCGTCGCCCCATCAAGCTCTGGCTGAATCTACTCCTCGGCTATCAACGAGAGGAACGTCTGTACTTCGTAAATAGACCACGAAACAGCCATTTTTGGTTGATACCAAAATGTGCGTTTCTTCATGCAAAATAGCTGCGTCTGATCCTTCACTGGCTGTGCTGATTTCTCTTGCAGATATCTTTAAGGCTGCAGGCTGGGCAACACCCAACACCTTCGCCAGGTTCTACAACATTTGCGCAGAGGCTGTGTCTTCCTGTGTCTTAAATCAGCCAAGCAAGTAGCGGGAGGCTGGGTGATGTCAATTTGCTGCACCATTCCCACTGTTTCCGTGCACTTTCTCAGTGGTTCCCCCATGCCAAGAAAAACACGAGTCTTCCTGTCTCGAAGTCAGACCTAGAGCGGAATAGCTCCGACTGTGCTCCTACAGGGTCACCTTCGCCCAGTAGGTTGTAGCTACAAAAACCTTATTTTGCACAGTCAGCCAGAAGGCTGTGCTCCCTTCACTTATATCCATATTTTATCGATATAGTGTATTCCCCCCAACCCATGCTTCAGTAAAAAAAAAAAAAAAAAACTGGCATCCCTGTGGGGTCCCTATTGGCCCCCAGGGCGTTTGGAAGCCCGCAGTGCCGAGTCTCCTTCTGACACACTTGCCTGTCAGCACCGGGGTCTCTCCAGGATAAGCACTTAATGTAAAAGTGTTGTTTTCCAGCCTATCCGATCTCATGAATGTACATATAAATTAGGGGTGTCAAGATACACCAAAGGCGTGATTCCATTTGGTACACGGTTTTGGAGCCACGGTTCGGTTCAGTTTCTGTTTGCTGTGAGGTTAGGGTTGATGTCATCTTAACAGCAATGCTAAGGAACAATAGATTCACTTAATAACGAGAACAACTAAACTTCTTCCATCACATTTTTAGTACAGTCAGGATGCCTGAGTAAATCTGTTGTCACAGGAATTGTGGCATTTTCTCTTTCGATTTTCTACTTTGCTACAGCTGCCTGTAGTATTTCCAACAGATGGTCACTTGTGTGGCTTTCTTTTTCTGCGTGTCTGACCCAGTGCTGTAATGTAGTGTGCTGTGATCGTCATGAAAGACTGTGTTGCATGGGAGGTCCTTCCGTCGGTAGTTAAAGCAATGCATTTTACATTGTTCAGGTCCTCTACTAGTTTGGCTCTTACTTCGCTGTAAAGTTGAGGCAGCACATTCTGACTGAAATGCGGTCGGCTCGGTAGTTGGTACCTGGGCTTCAACACACTTAGCAAATGTGTGAATCCATACACCTATTGCCTCCGTGATTGTTTGAGCACAATCGGCATTAGCTTGTAGTTTCATTCTAAAGACAGTGGGAAAGGTTTGCTGTTTTTGAGGCTTCTTACGTGTGCCACTGATATCAATGTTGGGGTGATGTCTCCGGAGATGCGCTTGCATATTAGAAGTGTTTCCTGTCGTGTAAGTTAGTTTCGTGAAACAGTTACGGCAGATAGTGTGCGCTTTGTTTACGACACGATTTCCATTCCTGTACTCCACTGGAAAACCAAAATGTTCCCACACAGGCGACTTAAATGTGCCTGGGGGATCTGCAATCTCAATACTGTGCGAAGCAGCCATCCTGCGTATACAGTAGTAACCGAGTGTGATCGCTCACTCAAGTCACATGACATGACATGCACTTGGAAAATACTAACTTTAGAATATAATGTTTAGAACAAAATTTAGAACAAAAGCTCATCATTACTAATACAATTTAATCAAATGTGATAAAATAAAGATGTTTAAATTGGTTAAATTAGTAAGAGACAAGTGACGTCAACCTCAACAATGGGCAGCAGGGGGCATGAGAGTACCGCGGTACGCCACGAGAGTTTCGCGATACGTATCGTGGTTGGTGTATCGCGATATTTGGGTTCGGTTTGTAATATCGTTACACCCCTAGTAATTATTATATTTATAATAATTTAATTATGACGATATGCAAGTCTTAATTATTTTCTCTTTATTAAAAATGTAATTATGTTCTCTTTATTACTCGTTACTAGAATGAATTGGTTTCTGAAATGTTCTGATATATCATACAGTAACAGAGATAAATTTAACGTGATCTATTTATTTTAATAGCAACAGCAAGGTGAACAAATATGAGCTGGTCACCTTCATGATTTAACATAAAGCGTCCGTAACGGTCACGTCAGTAACGCATAATGAAGGTTGTTTAGAGCAAATAAGTAAGATGAATTGTCCATCATATTTTAGATTTTATAATATATACACATTATATTATACATTATTTGCATTAATACTTATTATACAGTATAAACTTTATATGTAAATCGTTACGGACGGCACTGAAGCGTCATGACTTCCTAGATATATCACTAATAAATGCACAAGGCAGTACTGTTATAACAAAGTGAGTGTATTTATTTCTGAAGCATGGCCCCATCTTTCTGCAAAATGCTTACTGTTAACATAAAGTATAAAAAAGAGAGTCTTTGAGCCCTTTTTTCAAAGCATCAAATATGGTTGATTGAAAATGTAGCTTTACTATCCGTACAAACCTCATATGTGGTGAATAAACGAAGCTATTTCCTTAAAATCTCTATGACAGCACATCAATACAATAAAATACAGACCTTAAAAGACAACTTTACAAGGCTTTTGTTATTTTGGTAAAAACTTTATTTTTTCATGGCAGGGTTGACATTTGCATGGAATTGCTGAATAGCTCTATTTGAAATAGCAGTTGAATACAAAAACGTATTCAACGTTTAGTATTCAAAATAAAGTATCAAGTATTCATCCAAGCCATGGTATTGAAAAAGTAT
>JAUCMT010000035.1:2799316-2812084 GCA_032357475.1 Enteromius thamalakanensis
AGAGATGGTGGTCAATCCTTTTGTCTCGGAAAGAATTAGAATATTAATCCTTTTTAATAAATAATGTCGGTAGTTGTAACTGCTGGTTTATCTTGTCTTTTATTCACAGGTGGTAGGTTAAGGGGCAGGTGTTGGGTTACAAGCTCATATAAATAAATGAATATAAATAAAACTGTTGTGACAGTTTACAGTGAAAAAAAAAAATCACAATACATATACAATAATGGCAATATAAATAACCAATATTTGAATCCAAATTCGTGCATGGATCACGGATGATGCCTGTCACTGAATTATATTGTAATCTTTTACGTGAGCCCATGACGCAATTTTTGATCATTACGTGATACTAACACGAAATTATGCATTTAGAGTTCGTGGTTATTTCATGCAATTCTGTGAGATCAGGTTGATTTAGTGCCTCTGAAACTTGCTAGTACAGTAGTAGTCAAACCCATCAAATGTCTGCATTTGTTTTCCACAGAAGAAACAACAGGTTTGTAACAGCATGGACGTGACAGAATATTCTTTTTGTGTTAAACTATTCAGTGAAAGAGCTCCCAGAACTCACACATTACAACCATTACATTGTGCGAACACAAACAGGGTCAAGTGTTTATAAAGCAGTGCCTTGAAATCTCCTTGCGCTTTAGTCATTGGCATGAGAGCATTGTGTAATTATTATTCATACTTAAATGATTTGTTAATTGAGACAGACTCGAGATATGACGGGAAGAACCAACAGGGAAAGTAGCGCTATGCTAACAAACAGTTGCGCCTAAATATGCAATACTAACACAAACCACTAATCTGAGAGAAAACATTGCAACAGCTCTGCTAGGCTCCTGAAGAATGAACCACATGCTATGGCAAATAATTCAGCACACACACGGTTCTGAACAATCTGTTTCACAAGAATAGCAGTACTAGCGTTAGCTTAACTTTAGCCTAAATTAACGTGAATGAATTTAAATCCATTTTGTTCATACGAGTTCTTACACAATTCATCAGAACACATTATTATAACTAAACAACAGCGGTTTAGTTATCATTAAGGTATGAAATCTTGGAAATAGCTCCGTTTACAGCATTTAAATGGCCGGCAAATGCCATTTCATGTCTCTTTCATCCGAGCAAAGCCATCAATCACAAGCAGCATGTGTTTTGACAGATATGGTGATGTCACACCTGGTGAAGGAGGTGCTGATGGTGATTCAATGTGTGGAAGGTCAGATTTCTTCCTGATGTTTTATGTCAGGCGGTCATCGAGGTTAAAAGCTTTGTCAACGAAGGGAATTACGGCGTGCTAACCGGCCATCCTAAATGTACCTTTGAATCAAGCCGTCACATTTTTCTGGAGAAGGCCAAAAGCAAAGAGCAGATTGTTGACACTTAAGCAAAATGCTACTGACAGGTCTGTAAACACATTACTTTTAGTGTCATGGTCCATTAGCAAGAAGCAAGGACTTGATGTGGATCCTCTTGCTGATTGTACGTTCCAAGTGGTCTAGTTTGGCTTCTCCTCCAGTTGAAATCAATTACATATCGGTTGATTTTTAACAAATACACGGACTGTGAAGATAATTACTGCATTTTCAATGAAGATGTGCTGCACCCTGGTGGTTAGAAGAGGTACTGCAGTCTCTGTACCTTGACGGTGACTCACTGTTTTGGTTTATGACAATGGGATCTCCCCTTCCTCCTCTCTCACCATCTGTCTGGGAATTCTCCCTGCCTGAAATTCACCCAAACTGCTTCCCTCCCTCCTTTCCCCCTCAGTCTCATCTTCTAATTTAGCTGCAATTGTTGCTAACTTTCACTATTAGTCTACAGTGACAAAAATAAAAGGCTACCAAACAGATCAAAATTGTGTAGCATCCTAATGCATCCTACCATATTCATATAATTAGGATCTATCCATAGATAGATAGATGTGTGTGTGTGTGTGTGTCGGTGTGTGTGATTTTTAATGTTTTAGTTCAGTGCAATAGTAACATATTTAGGGAAAAGAAAGTGCTTTCTGGGTCAAAATGACTTCGGAAAAAATTATGGCCATTACAAAATATTCTTGTTCATGGTCCTAAAACAGCAATATTTGATTCTTTTGTTTCCTCTGTCCTCATAAGGTCATTTCGATCTGACCTAGGCTATCTGCCCTAACATGAAAGTTAAGTGAGGGTCAAACCCTGCTTCAGGGTTAAATTAAAGTATTGACCCAACAGGGACAGGGACAAGGACGATAACAGCATGACATTAACAGAGCATGGCGTGAGTCACTGAGAGTCCCCTTGAAGAGACAGAAGAACATACACTCTGACAGTCATGTGTTTCTGTGACATTCATGGCCAAAAAATAAAAATAAATAAAACACCCTTTGGTCTCACTGGGTTTTATTATTTTTTTTTCTTGAGGCCTGCTTGAACTTCTACATCCCGGTTGGTCCAGAATTAATTGGAACCAGGGTTAGAAGGTCAGTGCTGAAGAAATGACCTCCTGCTTCATCTGTCTGGCTTGAGAAAACAGGAAAAGTCCCATTTCAGGCAACTGAAAGAGTCTCAGAGTGAAGGTGATTGGCAGTCCTGCACTTTCTCTCTCCGTGGAGGGCTATCAGATGGAACAGGAGCTATTCTGTTCTCTAGAAGAGCACAAAAAGCCTTTGGATGGGTTTATAGAGGCAATGCGGTCAGGTTTGGTTGTGGCACAAGGTCCCCATGTGAGCTTTGCTTTGAGAAAAGCACTACAAAGTCTCAGCGGAGGCTTATACAGCTGCACTTTTACACAGATCAGGTTTTTGGGTCACATTACTTTGACTGAACATGTAATCATTAAGTAACCAGTCAAGAGTCATTACACACAATCTCCCACTCACTCTGCTTAATAAACCAAGAAGTCATGAGATCACCTAAACAGTGTTTTTCAATCAAGAAAATGTCATTAATGGGTTAAAGAAAAATTTAGTTTTAAACCAAGCTGCAGTCTGTCATTTTATTTATTGGGCCTCATCTCTTTAACATGAGCAGAACCGATATGCGCAAATCAGTTGTAAATTGACGCAATTACATTTAATGACAATTTATGCAAAATTAATTTTACAAATTACACACAAATCTGTTTAGCATGTTGAACAAATCATTTTTAATGCGTTCATATGTAATGGTTTTGGCATCAATACAAATTATAATTTAAGAACGTTACCCTATATAATATTTATAAATTAAATATTATACATTATTTATATAGGCTACATTAAACACATACATTATATATACACACATACTGTATACATATACACACACACTATTTCAAATTTAGAAATAATTATTAATCAATATATTACATTAAAATGCATCTGCCCTGATGAATTTAAACAATATTTCTAAATTAAATACAAAGACAATTTTTCATCAATTAAAAAGCTAAACCTAAAAAGATTTTATACATGAAATATGAATTAAACTACTTAAAACTTAAATAAAAATATATGCCATAAATTCTGGTTATATTTAAGAAATAATAATTCTCTATTTAATTTTTAAATAATATTTTAAATATTATTTAAAATATTTAAAATATTTGTCAATAAATGGAAATCTAAACCTAACATATACTTCATACATTCAATATGAATTAAAATATTTGTTAACTAAATAAAAATGCATGTAATAAAATACATATTTAAATTAGAGCCCGACCATTAAAGGATTTTGAAGGCCGATACCGATACAAATATTTGTTGGTTTTAAAATTCGATATTCCGATATATCGGCCGTTTTTTCTTTTTTTTTTTTTACTTTCAGAAACGTGCAACAAAACATGAAGAGATTTCCCTAACATTAGTTATTTGTAGTTATTTTTGAGTTTTAACTAACATAATATGATAATGCATTTTAAAAATAAACTTCATTATTTTATTGTCACAACAGAACAGAGGACCAACAAAATACATTAAAGTTCTGATAAATAAAATCTATAAATTACAAACTTAAGATATGAAATGTAAAGTCCTTTGAACAAAAAGACAAAAACAACAACAACCAAATCAAAGTTACCAGTTTTAAAAGACTTGGTAAACTTCACAAATATAACGTCTCGGTTACGTATTGTAACCCTCATTCCCTGAAGAAGGGAACGGAGACATCACGACGGTGACCGACGAATAGGAATCTCGCTTCGAGATGCCAAAACAACTCTGCGTCTACGCCAATTAGGATCAGCTGAACTCAATCGCAGCGTGAGTAGAAGTATGTCAGCAGATCTAGCGTTCATTAGGTTTTCGCTGAGGAGCCAAGCCGGTGTTACGGCCCCTAGCGGCGGTTCTCGTAAGATAAAAACAGAACTAGACATAGCATATAGAATATAGGAGGAGATTGAACCCCTCAATTGGGGAAGGTAATCTTACCACTATCACCTGAGATCCTCTGGGTAACACTCAGGGGTTCCCAGCCCTCTAACGGATCTCAAGGATACATCGTCTCGAGGGCCTAGCGTCAAATGCTCATGCTCAGATGTAATGGGTGTTAACTCCCTGGCTCAGGGGCTGCGCAAATATGTGTTCCCCCCAGTGAGCCTTTTAACACAGTTCCTGTGCAAAGTCCTTGGTTCCCCATTCTTGTTCTTGAACGTATTCAAGCAAGTCAGCAGAGACTGAGCACGCTATTCTGTGAGAGGCGCTGTTTGGGCGACCAAGTCCGATTCCATCCGGAGAAAAGCTATCCTCAGGAAAGGCCTGTGTTGCGGAAGGATAGAAACATGAAAGTCTGCGCCCTTCAGGTCTATTGCTGCAAACCAATCCTGGGGACGGATGCATTCGAAAATGCATTTCAGTGTCAACATCTTGAACAGAAGCCTGTGAAGAGCTCGATTCAAGACTCACAGATCCAGGATCGGTCGTAACCCACCACCTTTCTTGGGCACAATAAAATATGGGCTGTAAAACCCTGTTCTCATATCGGTTGGAGGGACCGGCTCTATTGCTTTCTTCTTCAGAAGAGTAGCAATCTCCGCACGCAGGACGGGTATTTGCAGCATTCACCTTAGTGAAGCGAACACCCCTGTACCTGGGAGGCTGCCGGGCAAACTGAATCGCATAACCGAGCCGAATGGTGTCCATGAGTCATCGAGACGTCTGAGCCCTATCCAGGCATCTAAGAACCCAACAAGAGGCACCATCGCAACCACCGGGGACCGGAGTTGGGGCAGCCAGGGGGAATGCAGGGGTCCAGCCCGAACGTCTCTGAGCCGGTTCGGAGGGAGGCCTGCATGGGTGTGTGCATGCAAGTTACCTGTGTTCCGGCAGTAGTGGGCCCGAAAGTCCGTTGGTCCGTCCTCCACAAGCTCTGACTGCTACCTGAAATGAGAAGAGAGTGAGTGTGTAACAAAGCTCTTTTTACAGGCCTGTCCACAACGCCTCGTCCCCTCAAGGGACCCAGGGGGGAAGAAAATTCTCTTTTGTCGAGTTTTTGGGTACCACTAGCCTGGAGGCTAGCGGCTGTCTGCGAGCAGACAAAGAAATCCTTCCGTCCCTCCTCCGGAGGAGAGAGTGGTGTTACCACCTCGTGAAGAGCAACTCCTTCCATCCCTGGGCTGCCTGTCCTAGGGCCGCTTGCACTTCCTCTTGCCATCAGGTCCAGCAGGTGGTTGGACAAGCTGGGCGGGACCCCCACGGCCGGCTCCTCGACGGGACTGCTGCTGGGGCTGCAGAGTCCAGGTGGAGGCAGCAGCCGGATGCTGCAGCAGGATGTAACTGATCGCCTCAGTCTGCTTTTGGGCAGTGGAGAACTGCTGGGCAAACATCTCCACTGCGGGAGCATTTAAGAACCTAATCTTGTCTGCATCATGCATGTCAGCAAGACACAACCACAGATGGTGCTGCTGGACCACCATAGTGGACATCGCACGACCCAGGGTACGCGCCGTAACCTTCGTCGTACGAAGCGCGAGGTCCGTCGCGGCACAAAGTTCTGAGAGAACTTCCGGATTGTGACCACCCTCACAATCTCCAGTGCCTTGGCCTGATGGACCTGCAACAACGTCATAGCGTGTACGGAGCATGCAGCATCTCCGCAAGCTTTGTAGGCATCATCAACCAGGGCTGACGAATGCTTACAGTCCCAGGAGGGGAGTGACGGGTTACCCTGCCAGGAAGTAGAAGCCTACCGACACAGTTGCATCGCAACAGATCTCTCAACCTGGGGGACCTCCGTGTAACCCTGTGCACCGTCAAGGGTGGTAAAGGAGGACGAGCCACTCGACCGCTTCCTGGCAGTGAAAGGTGCCTTCCACGATTGAGTCAGCTCATCATGCACATCCAGGAAGAATGGTACTGGAGTAGGGCCTTGCGCACAGGCACAAGCTACACTCAGATACAAATCATCCAACCCATCCGACTCCATTTCCAGAAGACCGGGCTGCCCCGATGGGAACTCCATAAGTGTCAGAGCACGCGTGACAAGGGGCGCTCCCCGAGGGGAGTTCCGCACTGTCACATTCAGACTGGCCCTGTCTCCCCCCCGGAACCGGAAGCTCCGCGGACAGTGCCAGCGCTAGCACCAAAACGCGTAAGAGGAATAGGGACTTCCCCACCGGCCATGTATTTCAATCTGGTCCACAACTCCGAGATGGTCATTTTCCCGCAATGAGAGCATGAACCATCCACGAATGCCGCTCTAGCATGCTCCTTATCAGCGTATGGCAATGAAATTCATTGGCGTGTTTGTACACGCAGAGTTGTTTTGGCATCTTGAAGTGAGATTCCTATTCGTCGGTCACGTCGAAGTGACCAACTGAAACGGAACTACGTTCTCCGTGTGGTTCCATGAAAATAATTGCACGCCTTAGAACGTTTGTCAGCCTATCAGATTCTAGCATTCAATGGTATAAAAAAAATAATAAAACAGCATCACAATGAATGCAACATAACAAAAATTAATTTAAAGTGTACGCAGTCAACATAAAAATTTAATATAGCACAGATATAATACAAAGCAATGTGGCACAAAAGAATGCAACTCAAAGCAATAAAATAACAAATGTAAAGCATGCAGTGCCAACAGCCTATAACTTAATATAATCTTGCATTAAATTATTAACCTAATGTCATAGAATGGAATAGAATGCAAAACATTTCTTCTGAAATGTTCATCTATCGTTTTTTATTATTATTCTACTTGTTTTAGAATGTTAAGAGAAAATTCAAATTATAAAGTGGAATGCTCCCTTGACGTTCACATAACCATGAAAAGACAGAAAGAAAGAAAGAAAAACTGGATGTCTGGAACATTCAGGGAACATTCAGAAATAATGTCTGCATAACTTAATAGGAGCATCAGCAAAATGTTCTTCGAATATTTTGTTAGTTGGGTAAGGCAAGATTATGTAATCCAAAACAAAGCTGCAACAAAGCAAGCAGAGCAATGCTAAGTAATATAACATAATATAATCTTGGTTTATCTGAAATTGTTAACCTCTCTGACATGTAGACTATTTTAACATAATCCAGTATAATATAACACAAATCTATGCTCTGAAGAAACATAAAGCAATATAATGGAGCCTAATATTATCTTTGTTTCATGTTTTACATATTTTACCCTTATTCATGTTATAATATTTCACATTTTACACTTGTAAACCTTGGGTAGGTTAGGTTAACGCTTCATTTGAATACAGCATGCAACAAGCAGGCCAGGTTTAAATAACTGTTTTTCCTTCTAGAAATGTTGGCAGGTAATTCACTTTACTTGACTGAAGTTTTCCGAAACGCACCACCTGTTTCCCTCAGGTACGAAAACTGAGAAACTAAACCCAGCACTTGAAAGTATATCTACGGCTGTAGAAGCACATGAATAAATAAAGAGGCAAGCACAGAGGAAGCTTGTGATTGGTTGTCTGTTGTTTAAAAAACGCATGGTGCAGAACTCACACTATTGCAACCCTTGACAGGTTTACCACAGCCTTGTCATGACAGTGATGACAAAACCTGTTTTCAATCACAATCAATGTGGTCATCACAAAAACATCCTTGCTGTTGATTATCTGGTGTAAATTGTGTCACCTGCTCGTGGGTGGAAAGAGTTACTCACTTATATGTGCTTTGATTACTGTGCATCCTCATCGCATACGCCAGAGTAGATCTGAAGAGAAACTTCTCGCTCTCATTCCACTCATACTGAGATATACAGAAAAAGAGTTTAATTATTTAACAAGGAGCACAATATGCCTGAATAAAATTACGAATATGGACATCAAACCAATGAAACGAGATGTAAACCAAAACCTACAGCAGAATCTCCGAGGGCCGTTTTAATGCTGAGTCTGACTTTAAATCCATCTTGACTGTCTACACAGAGAGAAAGAGAGTCATTTATTTACAGAAATCATTGCTTGCTGTTGTTGTGTTGATCTGTTACATCTTGTTCTTTTTGGGCCGATAAGGCTTTTGCTGAGTCTGTCCTTATTTACCATCCTTGAAAAAGATTCTCATTAGGGAATTGATGTGTCATTTTATTTCTCCGTGATTTCTCAAGATACAGGACTGAATGAGATAAGATTAGATGCCAAACAAGAAAGTAAGTATGTGTGTGTGTGTTTGGTCAGACAACAAAGTGGAAGAATCTGGTTTAGGATGTTTAGATGCTTCAGAGATGATTTTGTCCTTATTTAAACCCTCTTGAAGTTTCAGTTCACTGTAATTTCACACTCCCTCTGAACATTTTCACTTTCTCCTTTCCTTTAAATGTATCCTGACTATCGTGAATTGAGTTCCCTTTTCCCCGGCAGGCGAATCTTTCTCTCTTTCAAAAACAAAAAACAAAAAAAATGATAATGCAAGACAATCAAGCCAATAAAAAAAAAAAATAAAATTGTTTAAAAAAAAAAAAAAAAAAAAAAAAAAATATATATATATATATAGGAAACAAAATAAGCCAAAATAAAATACAAAAGCCTAAAACTTACTAAAATAAGTAGTAAAACAAATGAATAAGCATTTACAAAAAAAATACAAAAAATACTAAAACTACTTTTAAAACCATTTTAGTAAATTAAAATCAGAGCAAAAAATAAAAATTATAATAATATTTCAGTGATACTGAACAATATGTCAAATGACTTTCTAATTTCTTACTCTAATTCTCATTATAATTAATACAGATATTTCACTTTTTATATATTTATTTAAAATGTGTCTTTGGTATTTTTTATTATATATCTATAAATAGGCGATGTATAAAAAAGTAGGCTAATATATTTAAAATACATTTATTTCATACTAAGTTTAGTTCAAATCTAACATATTTACTGACAGATAACTCCAAACCTACAGAATTTTAATTCAACTTTATTTAGAGTATCACTTGTGAACAATGCATATTTCCTAATAAATAAGCCTTAAATAAATGTTTATGTCACTTTTAATAAGTATTGTGTAATTTTGTCCTTTAAGTGCAAAATATTTCAAGTGTACCTAAAGTATACTTGCAATAGTTACACTTTAGCACAATAAAATATACTAAGTATGTCTTCTGATTGGAATTCGGGACTATTTCCGCACAATTAAAGTGCAAAAAATTAGTTGTTCCAATTTAGCAGACTTTAAGTATACCTGTTTAGTATATTAACAGTAGAAGTGCATGCCATTTTTATTAAGTACAAAATATGAAAATGTATTTGTAGTATACTAAGTAGAAATAAATGTAATTCAGGTTTTAAGCATATTTATTTTTCACTAGAGAGAGAGAGAAAGTTCTCATGTCCTGAACATCTTTTCATAATTTTAATCCACTGGACTTATTAATTGAATTGAAAAAGATAAAATATTATCTGCAAATGCTCAATTCTATCTTATCGAACACATTTTCTACTGCATCCATTCATCTTTAACATTATTATTCATCCTCTCAGATGACTCAGAGGCCGTGTTTTCTTTCCTCTGTGAAGCCCAGCTGTGACATTAAAAAATGACTGCAGCTACTCTAAACTCAGAACAAATGACCAACTCTCAGCAGGTGCAAAGATCAGAGGAAAACTATTTCACTCAAACAGAGATTCGCACAAGATCCCGGGAATTCTGAGATGTTTTACCTTTACAAAGATCCTCTGCTACCAGGGGAGGCAGGAATATCAGAAGAAGAACTCCAGCAAGCATCTCTATCTGGATGAGCAACTTTATCTCATGTGTTGCTGAATTTAGTGGTCAGAGATTATAAACCGGTCAGATACAAAGGGCTGGACGGAGCTGTTTAATGGTTAAGCAATGACAAGACCTGCCTCCAGAGAGAGAGAGAGAGTCAGCAAACACCATATATTCATTTATAGCAGAGAAACTGTCAGCAGAGAACATAAATGCAAATTTAAAAGGAGGCCGCATGCCTGGCTGCCATTAGTTGTTTCCGCCGTGAAATAATAAAGTGAAATAGTGTGGGAGTCGGTAAACAGCTCTCCAGCTCTACGGATGTAAAAGCGTATGATTTCTCTTCATCATAACAACAGATGTGGCTACGCTGACCTGCTCTGGTTTAATTTTTTTGCTTCTGTAATAACTGTCTTCTTGTCTCAATATGTAAACACAGCGAACACCAGGTGTTTACAGCTGTATGATATCAACATGAACCTGAACGCCATTTTGACTTCTGCCTTTATGCTGTTGTTTAAAGTTGTATTTTTTTTATTTTTAATGATGTTTTCTGAATATGTTGTCGGTAACATCACTTCAAAGTGTCGGCGTACTCACGTAGGTGGGTCAGACACAGGTTGTTTCTGAAAAATACAAGGGAAATCAGATCACAGATGAAGGCTGCGCTTCCTGTGAACCCCTGATGATTGAAATAAACCGCTTCTCCTGCATCTTTCCTTCACTTGAGATTAAAGCTTTTCCTGCAAGACCAGAAAAAGACAAATCAGACGAGAAAGTGTGATGGTTAACCAACTTCTGACACTGCAAGATGCGAAAGCGTTTAGTGCGGTTAATTTGTTACCTAATAAAAAAAACAGGTTTACTCAGTCATTGTTGTACTGTATGTGTATTTTAGTATCAGTCAATTTATATTTTACATAGCCAAGGGACATTAAATACTGTCAAAAGCGACAGTAAAGTTATTTAATTGCCACAAAAGATTTATATAATAAAAAATTTTATTTTGAACTTTTTTGCATCAAAGAATCCTGAAAAAAAGTGTACCATGTTTCAATGGTTTCTGTAAGATTGTGTGACTGGATAATGATGTGGAAAATTCGGATTGCATCACAGAAATAAATTACATTTCCAAATATTTTAATATGCATAACAGCTATTTTGGATTGTAAGAATTTTTCACTTTTTTTTTTTTTTAATCAAATGAGTATTCGAGATTGCCGTTCTCTGAATAAAAATATTAAATATTTTATATCTTATAAAAACAAATATTATAACTTGCTGTAAGAACGCAAAAAAACAAAATATAACAAAAAACATAATTTTCCTAATGAGAATTTTGTCATGTTTTTTTTGCCAGTAAAAAATAAACCCCCCAAAAGAAAGATAAATGTATTTAAGAAGCAAAGTAGCATCAGATATTAAGTTTTCAAAGGATTTATCCTGAATTATGTGTTTCTTCTCAGCCCCTGGCAATATCCTATGCATACCCTTCACTAAATTCTGTTAAATTTATGCTTAAAACAAGAAAAACACTTTGCCGACAGGGTAAGAAAAATAACCTAATTCAAAATATATCCTCTGAGTGTCTTTCACTATGTTGCTGCTCACAGAAATGTGTCTTGTTTTCAACAGGTTTAATAAGATATTTTGCCGTTAATATTTGCAAAAAACAAATTTACCAAATGCTACGCTTATAGGATTTTAGTGCTATTTCATCTACTTTTTCCACATCAGTAAATTCCACCCAGGATATAAAGTCATATGAGACGCTGTTAGATAAGTGTCTGTCACATATAAATGTCATAAAATGCCACGCTTTGCTACCTGAGTGAACTATTGTTCACATGACACAGACAACACCCAAGAACTACAGTACCTTCATCCACTCATCATTTATAGTGGGACAGATCAATCTTCCTGAAGAGGTTTTTTTTCACTGAAAGTACACAGGAGGCACTGGAGGCTAGGCAAACCTGACCGGAGGTGGACAGAAATATGTGAGTTATTAGAAATAATATGCGGCTGATTGGGCAGTCATTGTCAATGTGTGCCTAACAATGATGAAAGTTAATAAATTAGCTCTTGTGTAGCTCAAAATGGCAACCTTTGTCTTACCAGAGAAGATGTTTAACCACTTAGTCACATCAGCCCACAATTCTGAGTTCATTTACCCGACACAAGATGGCAGTAAAGATCTAGTGTATTCTCTTTCAAACTCGAAGGGAAAACATTAATAGGCTTTACAACTAGTTTTCTACAAATCAGTGATGTGTTCATTATTGATTGTGTCAATAATTCACATCAAATGCATAATTCTTTATACAGTTTGCCAGTTGAAATGGCACACTTTCTTTCAAGTTCTAAACATAAATAAAACATAAATAAACAAGAGTGTTTCATGCCATTTTAAACCTAAAGGTAAATGTTAAGTCTTTCAATTTCAAACATAAAATGTATACATAAATATTTGTTATAATGAAAGTAACGTTTTAAGTACAGACATGGAACATAAATTGGCAATATATTTAATATATGTAGTCATTACTAAATGTAATGATTTAAATGGAATGCAAATGTTATGTGTTTAAATAAATATCAATTAAATATGAAATGTAATGTAGTATATATATATATAT
>JAUCMT010000035.1:2816550-2854392 GCA_032357475.1 Enteromius thamalakanensis
GCCTGAACTCAGACTTAGCCTGACAGTTAGCCTGCCCCGGACCAGGCTAATTTCCTAGCATAAGTTGCCGTGGTAACGGAGTTTGAACTTATTTAAGTTTGATTTATGGAACCAAATCTACCAAAAATAAGCCTGACTTACCAAAATAAGCCTGGCTTATTCTCTAATCTTGCTTTATGGAACAGGGCCCAGGCTGTACTACTGCTGCCAGCGATACGAGTACTTGAAATTATTATGTTTTCTTAATGCCTGTTGAACATAACAGAGACATTTTATGATTATTACAATAGATTTCTCACATACGGTTCCTTTAACTCATGGTTGTCAAAAGATTATCATAAAAGCACTTGCTCATCTGTGGTGTCTCCTCAGACCCTTATTTAAAGTCAGTCAAGTTAATGGTGAGATATTAAAGGGAAGTACAGCTGAGAGAGGGACGTGTGTCCAGATTGGAATAGACAAGTCATTGTGTGTCTCTGAAGTTCTGTCAGCATGCTCTGGACTGCTCTCATCCGCTCAGATCCCGCTGTGAGCTCTGAGTGCTCTTCAGCTCTGTGAAGATGACAATCCTGGGCTCAGTGTCAAAACAGGAAGCGGTTGATGTGTTGCTTTCATGAATGACCATCAAAGATCCTCGTTGTTTTGATCATGTGAAGTGGCACAGTTTTCTTCAACCACAGGTAGATATTTGTATTATTTGAAGAATGCAAAACTCTGTAACGAGAATGTTCTGTGTGGGCACTGATATTTTGTTTAGGGCATTGCTATGCGGTTACTAAAGTTTTCTGAATGCTTTGCAGCATGCTGCTGTGTGTTTGCCAGGGTGCTCTTGATGGTTCTCCAGGCATATGGCTGTTAAGTGTAAGGCTCTATGAAATCCATTTTCACCCAGAATTTTTGCTTTATTTCTTTACAAATGTAATTTTTTAAGTGCACACTGTTTTCCCTAGTTCAAAATTTTCTGGACAAAACTGGTTAAGATACATTTATGGTAGGGCTGCACGATTTGGGAAAAATGTTCATTTCGATTATTAAGGTCAAAATTGCAATTTGCGATTGCGATACGATATATAAGTGGTTTGACTCGAAAATGCACACACAGATTACTAATAATGCTGAAATCTGTATTTCTCAACTGAGATACAGTATACAGTGCAACAACAAATTAAAACTAAATTGTACCAAATTAAATAACAGTAACATCTTTAAATTAATGAATTGAATTATGTTAAATTAACTTTAAAATAAAATTAAAAAGTCAAAAGTACAGATAAATAAAACCCATTTTTATAGTTTTACATGTTGTCCCAAAACATTTTAGCAGGATGTATCATATACTTAGTATATTTCTTTTGGTATCTCTTGTCCTATGTGCCAATCATTTTTCAAATCCCTCTTTGATAAAAGTGCGTTCACACCTGAGGTGACTTGGGCAAATATATCTCGCTGTTCACGTGTAGTTGGACGCTTGAACATTTCAAGTTTACACCGGTTTCACACTGCACGCGTCAACAGGAAAATACGACTGAAAGATGCTTGTTTATAGCCTGCTGCACTCTGGATACGCGCCGCTTGCGTGCAGTAAAACCGGCGTGTTTAATGCGCCGCTTAATTCACGTGAATCGCTCTGCAGGATGTCTAATTGCGTCTTTGCATTGAACTCAGGTCGTTACAAAAACATCTGCCTTCGACACACTAACCACAAAGCTATCGATTCTGACCTCTGGGTAGGGGTTTTTCTGCACCCATGTCTTGAATTTGTGATCATTTCATATTGCTACTTAATTTATGTTTACTGGCCTACCTTTATCTGCTTTATTCAATCAATTTGACAAATCCAGTGAAATCTCATAGTCTACAGCAAATACCATTTAAATAACTAGATTCCACTATTCTGTCCATGGCAAAAAAGTCTTAGTCCCCTAGTTTTTAGAGTTGGGTACCGAAACCTGGTATCACTATGACTCTGGGACCTAAGTAACCAGTATGTACCAAACCGAATCAGAACACGGATTTCAGTGCATTTTTTCGAAACCATGACTGAACGACCAAGCCAACAAATCTTTGGAGTATCGGAAGTGTGAATGTTCACATGCACACACTAGACTAACTCTAGACTAACTTTTTACACTGGTTGCACAAACGTTAGGTGCACCCAAGTTTTTATATAGGCAATACTGACTTGTAAATGATTAACTAACACCATATAACGCGACAAAGTGGCCATTGAAAATTATTTGAAATTCGTGTTAATTATGTTATAAATAGAAAGCAGCATTAGTGTTCTGTCGAGAATTTGTCGCTCTACATTCAGTGTAGGCAGCAGAATAGGTTCTATTGTATTTTGTCGCGGGGCGTCACTCGGGTTCGACACAGTGTAGCAATCTGGTCAACATAAAGTTCTTTATTTGAAGCACAATTCTGCAAGAAAGTTAACTTACTGAAGAAGTGTTGGTTCTTAAATGATTTTCGGACGAATCAACTTAAGATTCTTAACGAGAAAATTGGCAATCGTTCTTTTTATCTTCTCTTATTATCAGGACCCACCGTGTCTACACTGGATGCGGCATGGTGCGACGCGACAAAATAACATAGAACCTAATCCACTTTCAGAGTCACTTAGACTTTTTATCTCCTACTTGAACAGCTGGTTGCACCGGTGCGACCTCAGATTTTTTTAGTCAAAGCATTGAGAACCAAATTGGTCGCACTCTAGAACCCTGCCAGCTCCAGGTTTTCGTTTGCTGAGTGTTTTTTTGCATCTTGCTATGTAATGTCTGGGTGGTTGCCAGGGCATTGCTACAGTATGTGCTTGTTAAAATTAGTTGAATAGTTTTGCTACTGTAGGTGTTCTTCGTGGATGCTGAAATATGTTGCTAGGACATTTCAGGGTGGTTGCTAATGTGTTCTGGTCATTCCAAACCTCAGATTGTTTGTGTAAATGACTGAAAAC
Source organism: Enteromius thamalakanensis (assembly GCA_032357475.1). NCBI lineage: Eukaryota > Metazoa > Chordata > Actinopteri > Cypriniformes > Cyprinidae > Enteromius > Enteromius thamalakanensis. The sequence continues at coordinate 2,819,504 of JAUCMT010000035.1, forward strand.
CCAGGTGTCTTGTAGATTAAGCTTCTGTTGTGGGATGTTTGCGGCAGTTTTAAGTCTCAATCTGTCTTTTTACTATTTTGACTATTATATTATTCTAATAGTAGCAACCATATGCATTTTCACTCGTTTTTTGAAAGTAGGTGTAGTTATGCTTGAATATTTTTTTAGTTTTAATGTCTGTAAACAGTTGCGTGTGCTTTCTGCCTGAGATGTACTTCACTTCAGCACAGCTTCTGGAAGCAACAGAACACAAACACACACAGTTCCTTCCTCAAATGCAGTCATCCGTCTCTGGACTGGACCGACCTGTATAACAGCCGCTGTCGTCTGGTAGTGCTGCTTTCCACAATCCCCTGCGGCATCTGTTTATTTTGAAATGTTTAAAACTATCAGACTAATTTCCGGTGAACTTCTGTATTTGTAAGATGCTTTGAACAAGCGAGTCTACTGGATGAATAAATATAAATATATTCAAACTCATCATTTATTTAGATTTGAATAGCAGTTCTATCTGAATTTTAAACGCATGTTTGAATTCAAGTGCTATTCATAATAGATTATAATAACAGTGTCAAATGATTAATCGCGATTAATAAAAGTTTAAATAAAAGTTTTTGTTTGCATATGTGTGTGTACTGTGTATGTATTATGCATACATGAAGACACACAAATGCATGTGTATATATTTTAAAAATATTTACATGTATTTACATGCATACATGTATATTCATATATTTTATATTATTAATACATTTGTTTAATATATAAATGGTAACTTTATAAATAAAAGACAATTTTCATTTCAGTTCACGTGTGTCATGTGAAGTGATGTCCGTTGTCAAGGGCATAAAAACTGTTTTGGCATTTGCACATTTGTGTTGTGACGCTGTCAAATCCCTTCCCATCTCCAGATGGAGGAAACAGACGGTACATGATCTGCGTTTGATCCGTTTTGCAGAAATGGATTTAATGCAGCTTCCTGTCCACACAGATCTAATTAATCAATGGTTTGTCTATAGATTATTCTAGGAATTTATTTAGTTGAAATAGCACCCGTACAGTAGATGATTGAAATAGCAGCTGATTTTTCTATAATAATTTTTTGTTGTAGTCAATTATAATGGCATAATAAAATATTTTATAAAAGTAATCATATAAAATATGTTATTCTTTAATTTTAATAATATTATTATGTAATGTTTTTGCAGAAACTCAATGTTCCTTTCCAATTGAATTCTGACCTGCTGAATATAATATTTAGCATTTTTGTAAATAGCATTTACATAGTCTTATACTGTAAGCTGTTTTAAGTTTTATCATTTTTTTATTGTTTATTATGTATAATTATGTAATCATTTGTTTATTTTATAGTTTATAACTAAAAAACATGAATAAATAAATAAATCTTCCATTGGACCAATGACAATAACACCTTAATATCACTATAGGTATAATTTTACATATCATTATATTTATACAAATATTTATTCTCAGATTTTTCTTGTCTGGATTTTTATTGGATTTTCATGGCAGCAATTTTTCTGCCACATAATAAAATAATTAAATTATAATTGCAAATCTCTCTTTTTGCAATTTCCTTTCCAGAAAGAATTGGAATTGTGATTTATAAACTCACTTTTTTCTTGCAATTGTGATTTTATAATGTAGAGAAGAGTTTGAATTTGTGATAGAAATTCAGAGTCTCATATCTCATACTTGCATGATATAAACTCTAAATAAATAAAGATAAACAGAAGGAAATTAAGTCAAAATGGTGAGATAAAAGTTTTTTCCTTTGTATATTACTTGCTCTTGCCTTTCGGAAGTTAAGACCTGCTGGACAAATGTTTTAAGAAAGCAGGAGCACTGGGACCGGAGAGGAACTGCCGTCAGCTCACCTCCTGTATCCCAGCATCCCATAATCCCTCATGAGGAGGTTTCCAAATTATTTATTATCCTTCCCCCGAAATGCATATGCATAGAGTAAGATTATATGTGCTCTGTGTGGATTAGGCGAATGCAGGTCAGGCTTAAGGAACACTGACCGTCAGACGATTAAACCAAGTTTAAGCCTCCAATCACACACACAAACTCAAGACGAGGAGCTGGGTCATGCTCAGAGCGCGTGAGGCTCTTGTCAGAAGCCGTTGTTATTTCCATCAGTCACAGTAACAGCTGACTTCAGAAGCTCAGAACTGCTCTTTATCACAGCAAAACCTGATGAATCTAAACATCCAAAATCCTGCTTTATTCACCAAACTGTAGCTGAAAATATGATCTAATTTCTTAGAATCAGTTTTCTAAACATGTTCATGCAATGGTCTAGATCAGTATGAAGACCATAAATGTATCCCAGAATCCCCTGCAGCTTGTCCACATACAATATACAATGTGATAAGGGTTGGTTATTACCAAAGCATAATATACAGTATAACAATATACTTTATTTTAAAAGGTTAATATATATTGTGGCTTGGAGAGGAACTACACGGCACACAAGACTTTAAATGAGCCCCGGAGGGTGAAATTTATTAAAGATGAGGCAGGTTAACAAACAATGGTGCTGGTGGTGATGGCGTCTTCGGTGATTGGTGCAGTGGTGAATCCTCTTCTCTGTGTCCAGTTCTAGTGACAGGGCCAGTGAGGGGTAGGGGTAGGTGCAGGAATGTGCTTTTACCCAGGGTGAGTGGATCCAAGAAGTGGGAACCAATCAGTCACAACGAGTCTGTGGAAGCAAACGATAGAGAGAGCAGGTAAGTTCACACACTATCGGAGATAGTTCTCAGTCTTCTTATATTTGGATCAAAACCACGACCGATTGGTCCTTGAGTGAATCCAGGTGTGGGTTGTTGGTTGCCAGGGCTATGCTGATTGTCCTTCGGGATTCCCACCACACTCCCCCTCCCTAAGTGACGTCCTGGTCCTGGTGGCAGAAACAAAGGGGGATGTAGGGGATGGGAGGGGAGTGATCCCTGGCAGACCTGCATATGCTGCTCAGGTCCGAGAGAGCCTGTCGACGTTGGTGTTAGAGGAACCGGCCCGGTGGCGCACATCAAAGGGGAAGTCCTGGAGAGGGTTACTTGTGACCCGGACGTTAGTATCCTTGCCCCGGGCCATCCACTGCAGCAGAGCGTGATCTGTGAAGAGAGTGAATTTCTAGACCAACAGATAATACCTCAGATCCAGGACTGCCCACTTGATGGCGAGAGGTTCTTTTCTACCCGGCTGCGTAGTTTTTCACAGCCTGGGTCAGCTTGCGGCTGATGTAGACCACCAGATGCTCCTCTCCCTCCCGGACTTAGGAGAGCACGGCCCCCAGTCCCGTGCCTGAATCATCCGTTTGGATTGGGTTGCCCCTTTCTGGTCAGGTCCGTCAGGGGGTCAGCTATAGAGGATAAAACAACGGTAAAACAACGGTAATAGCCTGCCAACCCCAAGAATGCTCGTATCTGGGTTTTTGGTCTATGGTCTTTGACTCTGTTGTCCTGAGGTTTGATGAGTCCTCTTCAAACCCTGGTACTTCGCTTCATTCATGGCTAGATGGCACTTGCTGGGGTTGGCGGTCAGCCCAGCCCGGCAGAGCTCCGACAGTGACAACATGGGATTACCAAGTCGTCAAGGTAAGCAGCGGCGTAAGTTTGGTGAGGTCTGAGCACCACATTTATGAGTCTCTGGAACGTCGCTGGAGCGCCGTGTAGCCCGAAGGGAAGCAGGACAAAATCTTGTGGGAGTGGGACTGAAAAATCCATCCCGTGCAGTTCTCCGGCCTACTCGTTCTTCCACTGTGTAGGGGCCCTGGCACTGGGCGAGGAATTTGCAGGCTGTGGTGGGGACTCCCGTGGTTGGGCCACCCGGTTGTAAAGACGTTGCTGGCCCTGTTGGGACTTGACCAGGTGTTCCCGGACTAATGGCATGACGCGGGCGATCTTGGTCCTTATGTCCTTCACGTACTTGATGGCGGTCCGGTAGGCTGTCGGCTGCTGCTCCCAGGCCTCTCAGGCTATGTCGAGAAGGCCGTTGGGCTGAAGACCAAAGAGGAGTTCGAAGGGGGTGAACCCCGCGGAGGCTTGGGGCACCTCCCAGATGCCAAACAACACATACGGTAAGAGTTGGTCCCAGTCTTCCTTGTCTTCTGGAGCTACCTGTTGGAGCATCTGCTTGAGAGTCTTGTTTAACCTCTCGACGAGCCCATTGGTCTGGGGATGGTACACTGATGTTCTTACCTGTTTTACCTTCAGAGGTCAGCAATTAGCTGGGACATGAATGGGGTTCCCTGGTCGGTCAGTATCTCTGACGGAAGGCCCATCTGGCTCGAGAGCAGGAATAGCCCACGGGCAATGTTCTTGACGGTGGCTTGGCAAAGGGCGCTCGCTCCCCGATATCCTGGTGATAGGTAGCGTCCGCCAGCTCAATCACCTCAATGAGTTCAGCCAGGGTCTTTGGACCTCTCATGCCAGCCACTTGCCTCATCGAGCTTGGCAGCGCTCTCAGCATACGGTCGACTACTACCTTTTCTGCAACAAGACTGGGTGATGGTGACCCCCCAGGAGCCAGTGTTCGGCTAACCGCATCAGATTGGCGGCTTAGCCGCGGGCAAGCGGGTCTGTATTCTCAATCATGGAAGCGCTGGGCAGCTGTAGTGGCTGAAATCCCAAATCTACCTAGAATTTCTCTTTTTAGTTCATCATAATTATTTTAAGAAGATGCAGGTAATGAAAAATATGCCCGTTGGGCCTCACCAGACAGCAAGGGTGCCAGCACTGCAGCCCAGTTACCTCTAGCCCACCCCTCTGTGTGAGTGACAGATTCAAACATCTTGAGGTAAGCCTCGATATCATTATCTGCGGTCAGCTTAGGTAATAGCCGACCGGCTGTCACTCGTGGATCCGGAAGTGGGATGTTTTGAGCCGCTGGTAAATGAAACTCCGCTAAATATAGTTGGATCTTGCTTTGTTGTTCGGTGAGGAGCTCAAAACAGTGTTGCTGGAAGACGCTAACCTTGTTTGACGAGATCCTCCATAGCGTCGGGGAGGAGCGCGCGCCTGTAACAGAAAATCCAGAAGTGAGTGACGGGGCAAAATGGCAGTGTAAACAATGGTGAGTCTTGCTAGTCGGTGTCCTCACACCATCGGAGATAGTTCTCAGTCTTCTGTGCTTCTATGCTGATTGTCCTTCAGGATTCCCCCCACAATATATATTTGAACAATTGTTTGTAAACATGCAGTTGCACATTTTATGAACCCAGCATTATCAGGATTAAATAAATAATAAAAAGTCCTATTAAATCAGCTTAGTTTTTTGTCTATTGAATTCAAACAAATTTAAAGCTGTTTATACTTTATTTAAACGTTGCCTGTGATTTTGGTTCTCATGTTGAATGTAGTTTTTTTTTATCGGAGACTCAATTAAAAAAAATAATCTAATTAATAAGAGGCTTTGCAATTAATTAATCTAAATGAACGTGTTAAAGTCCCGGCCCTAATAATTATTAGATGTGAAATGATGTCAAATTCATGTTACGTTCAGATAAGATCTCCTTATTTCTATGCATACTGAATGTCTTCATGTTTTCACAGAGGTCAGAATGTCACAGCTACCTTTAGAAATGATTATGAATGTGTTTTGGAGACAAATATCCATCTAAAGCCTGATCTGCCGGACCCCTGTGATTGATTAAATGATAATATAGTCAGTTTTAGTTTAGTTTAGTTGAGTGATAAGCAGTGCAGGGATCGGAGGAGAACAGATCAATAATCCCATCACACATGTGGAAGTCAGCGCTCCAAAACTTCTTCAGATAATGCTTGAAAAGGGAGCTGCACGGTTGAGATTAGAGTCTCAAGAACAATCATGACCTTGCTTGCTCTGACACATTTTAATGTTTTTCTCTATTAGCAGTATATGTGTGCAGAGTCTTGAAGAGAAACTTGTATTCGAAGAGAAATTGGTTATTCAGTAAGGAATCAAGTTTGGCTCCACACAGGCTTTTGTTATATTTAAGAGCACTTAACACAATGTGCTGCTATTTAAAGCGCACAGATCTCTTCCTGTGTGTGTGAGAAGACGTTTACAATGAGTCCTAGAGCTGAATTCTATCGCTACGGAAGGATGGATTTCAGCAGCTTGGAGTGATATAACAATGACTCTTGTGCCGCTCTGTGCTTTTTTTCCAGGAGGAAAGGCTAGTTTATGTTTTATAGTACTACAGGGTAGTGATACAGATATGATCTGGGTTAATTGAAATCCACCGGAATTAAAACTTATGCATATTTGTGGTTATTTTACATTGGTTGTTGTTGAATATTATTCCAATTTTTTTGTAATCATAAATCAATACAAAACAAGTCAAGCTGTTTTATTTTGCAGCTTTTCACCATTCTGTGCATAAAATCAAGACTTTACCTTACTTTTTATATTTTAATATCTTGTTTCACTGGTCTGTGTGATTTGTGATTTCTCCTCTGCTCACCCAGGCTGCATTTATTGGATTTTCAAAATACAGTAAAAACAGTTATATTGTGAAAAAGTTACATTTAAATGTGCTGTTTCTTTTTTCTATTTGAATATATTTGTAAATGTAATTTATTCCTGTGATGGAAAGCTACATTTTCAGCATCATTACTTCAGATTTGCGCAAAAGTTGATATTTTATAAATGTTGATCAAAAAGTATTGCAAAATGACAGTGTTACCATCAACCAATATTATGCAACTAAAACGTAACCTTTTGCCTCTCGCAATAAGTCAGAACAACAAAATTTTGGCCTGACTTGAGAGAAGTAGCACAGAGAAATACTTCAGAAACATGCATGATATTATATATATAAGTGTTATTTGGAGGTTATAATACATTGATGATCACATACGATGACTTTACATACGCCATGTGACCTGTAAATGTGAAAGCCTGTTTCCATTGCAGTTTTGCGAATTATCCCTTTTTCAATTGCCTGAAAAAATCACTTCATGTGAGCGTAAAAACTTTTTTGCAATATTTAGAAGTTCCTGCGAAATTGACTTGTTTCCATATTACTGAATTTTCAATTCAGTTTTAATTTGTGTGGAAATAGAAATGCAGCTATTTTCACACAGACCATTGGAAATCATTCTAAAATGCTTATTTACTTTACATAATATATGTGTGTGCAGTGTCCAGTGTGTATTATTTTGATGTGTGTATATATATATATATATATATATATATATATATACACACGGATGTATACATTTAAGGGAAATATGTTATGTTTAGAAATTAAATATATTTATATATAATATAAAATATAAGAATATAACCATTAATGTATATGCAAATATTATCAAGATATATACTTTATATATACATAATAAATATATACAGTAAATACATTATACTTACTCTATAAATAATATATATTATGTAATCAAAACCTTTTTATTTTGGATGTGATTCATCTTGATTAATCATTTGACAGCATATATATATATGTTTAAAAAAAATATTTTGTGGAAATATTTAAAAATATATATTTTTAGAATTGTTTCATGAACAAAGAACACAACAATTGATTTAAAAATAGAAATATTTTTAACATTATAATTGTTTGTACTTTCTCTTCTGATCAATTTATTGTAATTTATTTATTATTATTAGTAATAATAATAATAAATAAGTAAATGGTATTTTCTCATTGTTTTGATGTGTTTGTTTTCCAATGATCTGTCCATAAAAGACATCCTAATCCAGCTTGAGGTAGTTTAGCTGGATTGATCCTGTTCTGTCTGCTCTTTTGAAGGTTTTAGAGAGGTACTGGGCACTTTTCAGCACCGGAAGCCCATCTTAAACCAGCTAAGACCAGCATGTGTTTCCGGCAGGAGTAGATGATTTTAACATCTGCGTCTGTCTGAAGTTGTTCATCTGAAGGTCCGTGTTTGTAGTTAAACACTTCCTGCAGGACGCACGCTTTCTTATCTGCGCCCACGGCTGTCATTACAATACCAGTTTTCAATTAAAGAAGTGCAGATAAAAGTGAAATTCAGCCTTTTCAGAGTGCGCTTTATCTGCAGCTCGCCTGTTCTTTCCACTGTAAAGCCAATAATGAAGATTTAGCTATTATCTCCTCTTTTTCCCGTGTTGCCAATTTCACCCATTAAGAAAGAATCCATGAATTCCACTTCACATTAATGAACGCCTTTGAAATATAGCAGCTTAATTTACTTAACTAATATACACTCTGTGATTTTAAAGTCTGTATGTGGCCATTGATTATTAAATCTCTCTCTCTTTGTCTCTTTAGGTAACAGAGGTGTGCGGTGCGAAGCGGCTTGGCTATTTTGGATGTGGACAGTTTTACGTGGCTCTAAAGCTGATGGCCGCGACGCAGGCGGGTTTGCCGGTTCGTCTGGAGAGCGTTGCAGGCGGTAAGTCCTCAGAGAAGCAAACGGGATCAGGGATTTGTCCTAGCGTGCTTGGATTTGCGCTAAAGAGGGATAATGCACAGAGGCCGTGCTGCGCAGAGAGAGCGCCACACGCTGAGAATGAGCTGTGTGAACTAAACCACCAACACTCGTGACCACCTCCTATTACGGGCTTGCCCTTTAAATCTGTATTTGAGCATTAGAAGTTAGCTTTTCTTGTGTCTTGTTACAGTAGTGTTTTAACTGACAAATTATGACTTAAACTTGATAATCGATACATCATTTAAAAGCTTCATTACTTAAGATGGTGGTATTATTTTCTCACCATTATTTATTTTGTTTATTAATTCATTTTTATTTCAGTGAATCAACCAAAGAAAATAAAAGATATTACAGAATTAGTGGGTCTTCAAAAAAAAAAGAGAATAAAATTCTTTAAGAAGAATTAAAAATCACAAATAAAAGAAACTCATGTTTAAGAATAAATAAAAAATAGAGTTTCTTTTTTTAAATGGCTAATCCAGAGGCAGGTTCAATATCCATGACCTTTTTTATTAAGAAATATTATTATTAATGATCATAATTATTATTATTATTATTATTGCTGTTGCAGTTTAATTATTTATATTAACCATGTATATGATTTCTTACTAATTCTAGAAGTAATTATTTATAAATTGCATATGCATAGCCAATAATTAATTATTTTTGTATAGAAAATCAGTTAAAATAAAAACTTAAAAATTTAATTAAAATATGTATTCTGACTATTTTAAAAAAAAGATGTATTTTTAGTTTTTAAAATTCTTTTATTTAATATTGCTTAACTGGTTATTTATTTTTTCTGCTAAACAAATCCAATAAGATAAAGCATTATTAACATTTATATGTATCTGTATTATCTGTATTTTTGATGACATATTTAATTATTATTAGAATAAAAAAATAGAATAAAATAAATAACAATTAGTAATTATGCATATAATTTATTAAATAAGCAAATAATTTTATTATTGAGCCCGTTGAACACCTTGTGATGATAGCAGCGCAAACACCACTAGTTTCCATTTTCATTATTATTATCTAAAACTTTGGTATGCAACTGCTGGGCCTTAGCTCAGAAAATAAATCGAATTAGCTCAGCAGAAGCGAAACATTAATTTCCTAAATGTATTTACTTAAACACCGTGATATGGAACACTAGGCTAATTCAGAGCTCCTGACCACCCTGCCGGGCTGAAATGTGGCAACAGAGCGGGATTAGACTTTAATCCTGGTACAGACTGTTCCTCAAGAAGCTGTGGGTCTGTAAGGACCCTGAGAAGAGCTCATGTGACCTCACGTCTGCTTCTGTTTAACCCACAAATATCACTATCTGCTCCTTTTACCGTGGGAAGACCAGGATAAAGATTGAGCTTGTGGACCAAAAAAACTTATCAAGATTACCTCGTAGGTTCTTTTGAGAGACGGCTGGCTAGGTTATGTTTACTGTTGAAAGAAGATCATCTAGATCAGCGCTTCTCCTGTTCCTGCCCTGCTACTGTTTTTGTGCAAAGTTTAGCTCTTGCTAAACCAGCTAATCACAGGACTTTCAATTCTGAAACAATCAATTTTCAGCAGTGCTGCATAGTTTGCTTACCCATAAGATTTGTCCAATAACTTTTTTAAAAAATGTAATACATTTTTCAAAACAGAAATATTGTTACTTTTTACTTATATGACTATTTTACATCTAGTGTGACAAAATACCATTTACAGCCACAAAATCAAAAAAAGTAATTTGTAAGGTAAAAAAAAACATTTTCTGATTATTCTTCCTTACTTTTTGTATTTATTTGTATTAATTCATTAATTGATTTATTTTTATTTTGTCAGTCACATCCAAAATAAAGGGTTTTAAATGTATTTGTTCTGTGTGTATTTATTATGTACAAGTATATAAATACTTACAGATACAGTATATATTGAAAATAATAATTTATACATTTATATAATTTATGTTTTGTAATAAATTATTTCTCTCTCTCTCAGTATATATATATATATATATATCATTACATTTAGACTTATATAATATATTAAATAATATTATATATATGTGTATATATAAATATAGGATGCAGTTTATCAGGTTTATCATTTAACAACACTATTAATTAATAATATCTTGATGAAAATGTGAGAGAGAAAAAAGAAAAACGAACAAGCTTTCTGCAAGCTTTCTTATCATTTTAATAAGTAACATATACTGTAGTAAAAACGAGTTTAAGTCATTATTTATAAATGATTTTGAAATGGTAAAATCTTGGCGGAACTTCTTTGATCAACTGTACGAGTAGCACTGTTCTGAACATTCTGTCATTTACTCTTCTCTACAGAACTTCCTCTGCCTGTGTTCCTTGGGATAACGAACGAGCTTGAGATGAGTTACCCCAATCACCCCTCGACTAATGAGAGTCAGCCTCACATCCTTGGCTCCGCCCCTCGTCCCACTGCAGACAGACCTGTCCTCAGACACCCTGAAACCAGCATGGACAAACAGGTGGGGTTATCAGTGATGACATGCAGCAGTGTCTCCACACTGTTCCTGTGATTAATGATGATTATAATGAATGTGTATTCTGACAGGAGGCGTGGTCTCCACCTCGGTCACCCGCAATCTCCCCGCCCCGCTCACCATCAGCCTATCGCAACTATCCCTATTGTGCACAGAGAAACGGAACAGACATGCTATTGGGTGAGAGCCTCTGTCAGTCATTCTGTGTTCAGAGAGACCAGCGAAGGAAGCTAAACATGAAAATAAATTTAAATAAATATATATTATATGCATTGTTTTGCCTGCTGGAAATAAAATGAATGGGTATTGAATTACTGCTATTGACTTATCATGTACTGTACTCTACCTATAGAGAGTTGGTGTTTTTTAGACCATTTTGCCTCGTGGAGAATAAATGTATGGACTTCGATGATCAATTGCAGAGTTAATATTTAAATAATTAAAACAGAAGATAAACCTCTTCTGAAATGAAGCGTCCCAGGGATTTTATTTGAGCAAGGTCTTGATCAATTTTTTTTTTTCCAAAAGTTCTTATTCCACATTCAAACATGTGGCCTTGATTATTAGATAACATAAGAACACATCACACAGCCGCTGTGTTTCACACACTGTGAGCGTAGACGCTACTGATACCCTTATGAAGACAGCTGTGTGTGTGTGTGTGTGTGTGTGAGCGCTCAGCCTTGAGCTGCTGTCTGCCCTTAGAAAGCAGTTGGCTAATTGCTGCTCTCCTGTGGCATATCAATATCATGCTCTTCTAATCACACACCTGTTGCCTCGCAAGACCTCCAGATCATCCACAGTCAGCACAACACAGTCAGCAGACAGCAGTTCTAATAAAACACACACACTTTCCTGAGAAAATGCCTTGAGCCTGTATATTTAGCCACATATTTCATGTAATAATGTATAGTAGTGTGCTTCATGCTGCTTGTCTCCTCTGGCACTGTGAATAAAAGTAATTCTGTGAAGCAATTAATGCTCTTCAACTTACTTTATTATGCACTTGTAAGAAACGCTGCTTCTTGTACACATGACCAAAAATGTGAAGGTTGGCTGTTAAAATCTAGTGTAAATTAATTAAAATGTAAATTATTTGCAGCATATGCAAGATTATATATTCATACGAATACATAATGCAGACGGTATTTTTACATGTACAATAGCGCCCCCTTCAGTACAGCAGGAGCCAGTGCATCAGGACAAACTTAAAGGAACAGTTCACCCAAAAATGAAAATTCTGTCTTCATTTACTTACCCTCGAGTAGTTTCAAAAATGTATGAATTTCTTTGTTTTGTTGAACACAGAGGAAGATATTTTGAAGAAACCAGTTTTTTGGTCACCACTGACTTCCATAGTAGGAAAAAACACCCCCAAAACAACCAGGTTACAAACTGGTCACATCCATCCGCTTGTTTATTACTGTATTAACCCAGTGTCATGTGGTCAACTGAAGTCAGTGATTGTGAAAAGTACGTTTAGATTCTTCCAGAGAGGGATGAATATGTACTGCGCTGACATTCAGCGTTGTGGAAGAGTTTTTATCTCATTGTTAAATTCCGGCTGTGAACAGAGAAACGTCAGTGTTATTAAATGTGGCACAGCTTTCTTCATTAGTCAGCAGGGACCATTAATACTTCACAATCCACACATAAAAGAAATGATGCTCTGGAAGGGCCTTAGATGTAGAGAACGCTCATGAGATCAAAACCCAGTCAGGCCTCTTTTATTCTTTCAGATTTCAGTCTTATCAAAGATCACGGCCATCACTGACCTCATACTGAATAATTCATACTCATTCGTTATTTTGCATTAGTTATTCCATTAAAACTTGTGCTCTTTTTCGTTTTTAGTTGAGTCTGAAAACGGTTCAATCCTGTTTTGCTCTGTCATCTTCATCAGTGTGTCATTCACAGTGCCGTGAATTGTTTAGGTGTCAAAAGTGATCAAAGTAATGAAACGCTATATGCTGGCAACTGTAAAGCCATTTTTTCTGTCTTCACCTTGAAATGTTCTCTCTCTCTCTCTCATTGTCATTCACAGCGTATGATGGTAAAGTGTCGGGTCGTCCCAGCGTTCCTCAGGAAAACTCCTCTCCCAGTCATTATTCTCTCAAACTGCAGTCAGAGCCGCCCGTCATCACTCGTGTAAGCATTTCCTCTCGCCTTCTCGTTTTTTGCTTTTGAATGAACATCAAACTGAATTCTAGGTGTCAGCCTTAAAGGGATCATTTTTATTTTGGGGTGAATTATCCCTTAAAAGGAGGAAACACATTAGGGCTGTAAATCAGGAGTCATGAGAGTATATTTTTTGTTAAAATGTATGAGGCACAAACACACCAGGCCTATTTTTTTAACTTGTTTACAAAAATAGATAAATATTTGATAAATTGCTTCCAAAATAATTACGGACATGAGCATAAAACATCAAAGCAGTATAAAGGGAAGAGAAAAAAATATAATACCGTATGTTTTAACCTTTGTCAAGCATTGCCTGATTTCACAATAAGCACATGATTAATAGAAATATTTTCAATAATAGATAAGAATATATTGTGTTTGCAGGCATCAGTGTGCAGTTTTTTTTGTGTTAAACATATATATATATATATTTATATATATATATATTTCATATATAAATAATGTATTCAAGATTGACATAAATATATATATATATATATATATATATATATATTAATCTTGAATTTCCTTTTTTTCTCTTATTTCTATTTTGTTTATTTAAGAACAAAATAAAACATCTGTAGTAGAATAAACTTACAAGAGGCTTATAATTATGTATTATGTTTAATAGTAAGAGATGCTGAGAAAAAGTACTTGTATTTCATAGATGCCATGAAAAAGGTTGCGCATGATTTTTGAAAAGTACTCTACCACTTCAATTTATTTTATATAAAAAGCACTCTTTTTTTCAATTATTGATGGATACTGCTTCCTTGACATCTACAGTATGAAAGACATATGCAACTGGAAAATATTTTCATCCACAGGCCTTTTTAGTTTTTCTTCTAACAGTTGTTTTTCTGATTCAGGTGGCGTCTGTGGAGCGGCTGGTGGAGCGAGCGAAGGTGGATTACTCAGACGACCCCTGGAGGATCACAGAGGAGCAGCGTGAATACTACACCAACCAGTTCAGGAGCCTCCAGCCTGACCTCAACGCTCTCATCATGGGTCTGAGACCATCTCATACTTTTAGATTTATGACTTCATGTGGACACTTTTAAAGTTTGCTTTGGTTATCATTTTTAGGAACTGTTGCAAAAAACTTCTTTACCAAGTCGAAGCTTCCGATTCCAGAGCTGTCTCATATATGGTGAACATGAAGCCTCAGTTCCTTTTACACATTCAGTCAACATTCAGTCAGTCTCTTTGCGTTCAAACAATCTTCTTTGATGTCCTTCAGGGAGCTGAGCGACGTCGATAAGGACGGGGCTCTCACTTTCCCAGAGTTCTGCACTGCCTTCCATCTGATTGTGGCCCGGAAAAATGGTTACCCTCTTCCTGAAACGCTCCCCGCCACGCTGAGACCCGGCTATGTGGAGCCAGGTGTGGTTACAGCGCCACCATCTGAGGTATGAGACCTGAAGTATTTCACAATGTCTAGTATTTCTTATTCAGTATCATGTTCTGCAATTATGAGAGTGTTGAGATTGACAAGTTTGAACTGAGCTCCAAATGGGTTTGTTTTACAGGCCACTGAACCTCTTATTGTTTTTGATGACAATATAATGCCTGCAGCCAATCAGCTCGTAAGAAGATCTTCATTTAACATTTATGCCAAGATCTCAATGTTCTGTTCATATCGTTCTGTACTTTTTGTCTCTTTCATTCTCTCTCACTTTAAATTTTTTATATTTATTAAATTTATTGGCATAATGATCTGCATACTGTATTACCAAAGCACCAAAACAAATAGAGTGCCGAGTGATATGCTGGCGAAAAGAAATAGAAATGAATTGAAGTGATATCATTTGCTCAAATGTTTTTATTTATAATCGTTTTATTTATTTATTTATTATAATTTTAGTCATCCAACTTAAAAAAATAATTTCAATTTATATTTTGAAATATAAATTATTATTATTTATTTTAATTTTTTACGATGAACAAAATCTTTGTTGTTAGTTTAGTTAACAATAACATGACTGGTTATGATTTATTTATTTCAATAGCTTTTGCTATGATGATAGTCCCTTGTTGTATAAAAAAAAAAATTTTTTAAATGACACATGAATACATTTTATATACAGACACACACACACACATATTTTTTTAAATACACACACACTGAGAATGTCTGTTTGTCTGAAGGCAGAGGGTGCTAACGAGTCTCATATGACACCTCAATAAGCCAAAGTCTATCTAGTCCAGACCTTTTATCCGAATAAACCTCTAAATGCCCTTATATCAGACATTTTATACTGGCTTTTCTTTTTCCCAAGCAGGAAATGGGTTCTGTTGACCTGCAGATGACCTCTAGGCCAGGTGTGACTGCTAAACAGGACGTGAGAGATGAAAGCAGGAAACCTGGTAAATGACTTTAGAGACAGACATCAATAAGCATAATCATGGTTAAAGGAAAAAATATATCTGATGAGGGTTTTTTATACAGTGGTCAAAGTATTTGGACATCTAAAAATGTCACAATTATAATACCTTACCTTATAATACCTCATTTATATATAAGCACATTTCTGAAGGACACCTTTCACCAAAAATACAATCAATACAAAACAAAGACATCTGATATTTTGTATATTATGTAAATGTCATTTTATGTACAAATGTAACACATTAAGTGTTATTGCAATGATATGCAATGATAGATATTTTGTCTAATTTGACTGTTCTTGTGTGTTTTATTGCTGTGTCAGCAGAATTCAGCCCAAAGAGAATTCCAGAACCACACGAAAAGCCAATACAGCGTGTCAGCACTTTGAAACCAGGTGAGTCACTGTCCTCAGGCACAGCACACGCCCCTGACCCACACCGCATCCACCAAAGCCTCTAATTTACCTGTGCTTTACCGTCTGTGTTCAGGAAACAATAAAACTTATGTGGTCATTTCCTCACTCTCATTGTATTCGACCTGTATGACTTTTCTTCTGTGTAACATAAGACAAAAATTCATTATAAATGATGCAGTAAGTTAGTTTATGTCAAAAACAGACCAACAATTCTAATCTGCTGAAAATCTTCTGTACCTCCTGAAGCGCAAATCTGTTTCCAACTTATAAGCTGTACAAGGTTTAAAATCCATCACAGGTTTTTTTCCTCATACTTCCAAATGCAATGCAAAAATATAGTTATTTCAGCATTGCTCTTTTTTTACCGTTTTAATTTTGCCAGCAGAACGGAGCCTGATAGAGAAATTTTAATCCTCAATAAAGGCCTATTCAGCAATACAAACAAACTAATAAATGAGATTGATTTAGTATTAAATGTGTTATTTTATTATTATGTATATATTTTTATATAACATGTATTAATATTTAAAAATATTAATGTTGGTTTTAGCTTTTTTAGATTTCAGTTTGTTTTAGTTTAAAGTGTGTTATTAATATTTCTTTTTTTTAAACATTGTTTATTGTTTTTTGTTAAGTTAAACACAAAGTACAACAAATTACAAAATACTCAAAGTAGATCTTTCATTCCCCGCACATACTGCCCTATACATGCCCTATACCTGCCCCAAACCTCCAACCCATAGTGTCACAAGTAAACCATGAATAAAATTAAACCGAAAATATAAAAAGTTAGTCCTGTTATACCCATTCTATTAATATTTCTATTAACATGCAATTTATTTTATTTGCTTAAATCCTTAAAGGAATAATTCACCCAAAAATTCCAAATTTGCTAAAAATGTACTTACCCTCAGTCCATCCAAGATGTAGATGAGTGTGTTTCTTCATGGGAACGGATTTGGAGAAATCACTTGCTCAAAACCTCGAAATAAGCATAATAAAAACATCACAATAATCCACACGAATCCAATCCGTCAATTAATTCAATCAATAAAAAGCTGTGTTTTTGTAAGAAACAAACCCATCAGGCGTTTTAACTTTAAACCACTGCAAAATAATCCATAATAATGCTTCTTCCATTCAATAACATAAATACTGTCCAAAAAATATAATCTGTAACTGGACAGAGGAAATAGCTTATTAAATTCTTTATTTTTACATCTGCTTAATGAAAAGATGCAAATTTGATAACTGCCGAGAGAATCTGCATCATATAACAGTATATAGGTCATATGAGCTAGTGCCTTTTTTGAGCCCTTTTTTGAGTGTTTATTCCCCTAAATCATGAACAATCTGCAAAACCTCCACTTTTGTGTCCCACAGAAAGAAATTAATTTGAATTTGCCACAACAGGACACGGTTTCTCACTTCTGGGTAAATGATCTTTTTAAGTGACTCACTAAAATACGGACCAATCACTGCTCTTTCTTGCCAAATCTTCTCTTGTCATCAAGTCACATATAGGCAGTGTATCATTGTTATTTTCACTCATGATGGGTGTGATGTTATGAAGTAAAACCTCTCAGTGCCTCTGGGTGTGGACACAAAGCCCGTTATATCCACAGCGCTGACCTTTTGTTCTAATATTTCATGCAGTCTGCTCTGATCCAATAACAGCTCATATTTATTGAAGTGCCCAGATCCCTGGGCGTTCACAAATAATCCTGTGCTTTATTACTTCAGTTTGAACGCAACGTTGCTTCCAATATGGTTCTTATGAAATGCTTTTTCCTCAGCGTTGGTAGAAAAGAGAATCCAGGTTGAAACTGAGTTTTCGTCAGTCCCCCGGTGCATGATGGGATAGCGGACAGAGGTCCGTTTGAGGTGTTTACAGCAGCTGTAGGTGTTCAAGGCCTGTTGTTTGGATAGTATCGATGCTCTCGAGTGTGTTTGGTGGTTTAGTGTTACGATTCATGCAGTGTTTCTGTTGTGAAGTGGGATCTTTTGGTTAGAGAGAGCAGTTAGTTTAGGACCGGCTTAAAACTTTGCGCTTGTGACTCTTGTTGATGACAGGTAAATTTAAGAAAGAATGCTTGTTTCATTTTTTGGGTGTTCTTTGTGAAGAACGATTCCGTTGTTTGGCTTTTCAGTTAAACAAATAATATTTCTCTTAAGAGCTTAACTGAAGAAATAATTTAACTTATTTAACTTTAAATAACTTTTTTAAATGTAACTTTAACTGTGTAACTGTATAATAACATACAATGTTTTACAGATTCTCCACAAGAGCTTGATGTGAACATGAAGTCAAGAACACGGCCCAGGTAAAACCTTTTTAAACTCACAAAAGTGTGTGTGTGGTTTTTAGAACTACTTAAATTCATACTTTTATTCAACCCGGACACATTAAAATTTAAATAAAAGATTGATTTTTAAACCACTTCTGAAGGATCGTATGACACTGAAGACTGGAGTAATGACGCTCAGAATTCAGCTTTGTATCACAGGAATAAAAAGAAATATGTTTAATTAGAAGCAGTTCTTTAAAATTTGACAATTTTACTGTATTTTGATCAAAAAACCATCATGAGCTCAAACCGTTCTTTCACTTTTACTTTTAAATAGTAGTTTTATTTTATATATTTATTTTATAAATTATAGTAATTATGAATTAGTACTAATTAACATATTCAACTACAAGATTTGGTGTTTATAAATATTTTTTTTAATATATGTATTATTATTATTATTATTATTATTATTATTATTATTATTATTATTATAAAATGTATACCGTAATTATTAGTATTAGTATTATTCATTGTTTTATAAATCTGAAAATTCAATAATAATTATTTATTAGTATTATTATTAAATTTTATTATTGTTGTACTATAAAAAATATTATTAGTATTATTATTATATTTATACAGCGTAAGTGTTAAACATAAATTAACATGATTTGTCAGATTATGTAATTTGTTGTGCTACTGCATTTCAGTGTCATCAAAAATTTACCTTCTGGACAAAAAAAAAGAAGTAAATTTCATAGTAATTTCACCTTTAACCAGTAATCAACCACATAAAAAACAGTGTGACACCCTAAATTGATGAGTTTTGCATGGACTCTCAATGTAGAATCTGTTACGGTATCTGTACTGCAATAAACAGTATAACTTTCCCAACAGATAAGTACCATTTTTTGGGGATTTTACCATGGTGGTTCCATTAGGGTTTTTGAAGTACCTAAAGCCTGGAATACACTACCCAGCCTTAAAGTACCATCTAAATACTACGGTGCTTGATAACTGTCAAGTACATACCAAAGTACCATCAGAATTCCACTATCTATTTATTTCTCTGCGTACAGTGTAAAATGGGTCTGTGTGTGTGTTTTACCCACAGGTCATTCTCCAGCACCTCTATAGATGATGCCATGAAGAAGGTGGAGGAGCCGCCCACTCCTCCCCCTCGACCCCAGAAGACTCACTCCCGCGCCTCCTCTCTCGACCTCAACAAGCTCTTCCAACAGAGCGGTCAAGGTTCTCGCCCATCCCAACATTCCTTGAGTATTAATCCTTTTACACATACAAGCTTTCATATGCTGAGAATACAAAGTACAGACATTGAAATAACTTTACAATCATTTTAATTTAAGTAAATATTTGACTTGAATTTCAACGCGGTATTGGCTTTTCTCGAGGTTTTGCGCATTTGGCAGCGAAGCACCGCTAACTCTGTGGATACTTGACTGTTGCTTTTGCAAATGCAGTAACAGGATTCTCTGAGAAAATATTGAAAGTTTATTCTCAAAATGTTTGAAGCCGCAAGTTCACAAAGTAAGAATAATTCGCTACCATACCAATTTTTGAGATGCGCGTTGATAAGATGAGTATTTGATTGTGCTTGCAGTTGTCTCTTTTCTAATGTCAAATAAAGTTCTGGTCCCAGTTGTGAAAAACCATGCAAGAAAGTTAGTTTGTATTATTTAAAGGACAATATTACTAAGGGTTGCCTTACTGCATGTTTGAAAGGTTTGTTGCAACTGTCTGTATCTCTGAAAGTTTAAATGTGTTTACAGGTGAGGATTTGAGACACATAAACACACATTCTGAGTCTAGTCTAAACCATATAAATCTTTAAAAGAATAAAATATTCATAAATCAATGTTGCACTTAAGCTATTACCACAGAGTCCATTGCTGAATTCCCATCATACTTGAAATTCTCAGTGAGTTTCATGACAGGCAAACTATAAAAAAAAAAATCTTAGGCTTAATTGATAGTACATTAAACTCGCAGGCTGCGTTTATTTAATCAAAAATACAGTAAAAACAGGAATACTGTGCAACATTATTGCAGATTTAAATAACTGTTTTCTGTTTTACTATATTAGAAAATTTTATGTATTCGTGTGATTCCAGTAACGTCTGTTAATAAAGCACCATTGCGCTCACAAACGCTGCTTTTATTATGAAAATGAAATGAATCGACCAATCACAGCAAACTAGCGTCATGCAAAAGAGAAAAAAAAAATAATCGTTGAGTGAATCGTTTGGTAGTTGTTGAGCAAATATGGTACAAATAAATGCAAATTAAAAGACAATGACCTTGCATGCATGTCAGCCTGTTGTCTGGGACTCCCAAAACCAAAATATGAACCTTTCATAACCCATATAATAGGGGCGATTTAATAAATGGAAGGTTAAAGAGAAATGCATTTCGTAGAAATCCTTTGAAACATGATAAATATCCTTAGTTTCACTTCTAAATGCAATCTTGCTGAATAAAAAAAAGTATGTTAATTTATAATATTTCAGTAATATTTTGATTGTCTGTGCTTAACATTTTAGTAAATAAGTTGTGCAAAAAATAATTGATGGTATTAAATTGCATTGATTAATGTTGTTGTGCTGAATAGTAGTGGTGGTTTTAGAGTGGCTGGGAAGGTTTCTGAATATGTTTTCTTCTCTCAGGTGCTAAAAGTGGCTGGTTGCCTCCTCCTCCAGCTCTCCCTCCACGACCACCAGCTACACAGGTGACCCGCTCAGCATCTGCTCATTTACAGTGTTTCCTGATGCCTCAATCACGATAGCTGGTTTCTGGCTTGTCATTAGCTGTTTGACCTGATTTCATCTTCCGAAACCCAACTTATGTTGGTTTGTGACTGGTCAATGATCTATTTTTCGTGCATAATAATATACTGTTGAACGTTTTACAACATGGCTTATTCAATCAGATTATAGGTCTGTTTCATGCATCGGTTAATGGTTTTGATACTTTACTCTTTTGTTACTGTGTTGTACAATAACTTATGTCTTCATTCAATGTCTTAGATCTTCAGCTTCCTCCCTGGTTCAGAGAAGAGTTCCCAGAAGGCCGTTCAGCAACCGAACTTTGCAGATTTCAGCAGGTTTAGGGAGGAGGTGAGTATGTTCACATTGATCCTAAAAAAGCCGAGCACTCCTAAAAAAGCATAACATTTATTAAATTCACATGTTGGATCACTAAACTGGCCTTAGATCAGCATGAATCCAATGTAACTGGAATAATGCAAAGTGGGACTTTATTTAGCAATAAAAACAAAAAATAAAAATAATAACAATTAATTAAAAAACAATGCATTATTAGAAGAATATAGATGTGTGTATTTTTCTTATTTTGTTTAAATGTCTTTTTTTTATTATTATTATTATTATTTAGTACTATATTCTAGGCTACAGAAGAAATGTATGTCTCCCAGAAGACAAAATATTTAAAAAGTGTAAATAAATTTAAACTGATCTTTAAATTCAAAAGCTCTTAATGCATTTTGTTCCATCTGGAGTGTCAGTGAGCATTTGAACCTTCTGTAATAGTTGTATATGAGTCCCTCAGTTGTCCTCAGTGTGAAAAGATGGATCTCATAATCATACAGTCATTTTTGGAGAGGGTTCAAATACACAAAAATACTGCAAAACTAAAGAATTTTGGGGAGCCGTGAACTCTCATCAAACAAAAAAAACAGTATAAAGAATCAAGGGAATGTAAACTTTTGAACTTTTTTATTAATTTAACTATTATTTTCTCTTCTGGACTGTTAACGTGAACTTGTAATGTGAAATATCCTTTTCAGGTTAGTGCTAAATATACCATAACATGCATTTCGTATGATACATTATTTTGATAGCATTTTGCATATACTGAAAGGGGGATGTAAACTTTTGAACTCAACCAGGGGCGTTTCCACTGGGGAGGGGGTGGACATGCCCAAAGATTGATTTTTAAACCACTTCTGAAGGATCGTATGACACTGAAGACTGGAGTAATGATGCTCAGAATTTTGCTTTGTATCACAGGAATAAAAAGAAAAAAATTAATATGGTTAATTAGAAGCAGTTCTTTAAAATTTGACAATTTTACTGTATTTTGATCAAAAAACCATCATGAGCTCCAGACCGTTCTTTCACTTTTACTTTTAAACAGTAGTTTATGTATTTTATGAATTGTAGTAATTATGAATTAGAAACATATTCAACAACAATATTCATTGTTTATTTAATTTTTTTTAATAAATGTATTATTATTATTATAAAATGTATACATGTAATTATTATTATTATTATTAATTGTTTTATAAATCTAAACATTCAATAATAATTATTAGTAGTATTATTATTAAATTGTATTATTGTAACAGCAGGTGCAGTTATATATTTTTTTATTTTTTCCTGATTAACTTATTAGACTCCATTGGAAATAGGAACGTTAAATTCAGGTAATTTATTTTTTCTTAACCGACAATCAACAGTTGTTAAGCCAAGATTATGTTAAATTGCAATTAATTTTGAACTGATAAGTGGCTGTGACCCATTAAAAATAAACTAAACAGCTAAATTAATTTTCAGGGATTAATTTTATAAAAGCAAAAAGCAGCATAAACATCAGAACATAAGGATTGACATCAGATCACGCGCAGAGCTTGTGTGAACAGAGAAAAACGTAAAGCTATAAAATAAATAAATAATGTGAAATATATTTTTCTAAATAAATAATAAATTAGCAAAACGAAAGAAAAAAAAAACTGCAACAAGTAGCAATTTCAGAAAACCGCATTCAACTTGTTTCCTTTATTTACAAAACCACAGCTGTTTTTATTGTGATCGTAGAAGTAGCTACTCTCCTTTTTGGCAGAATAGATCATTATAATTAACTTAATTATTTTCTGGATTTTCTATCACTGTCTCTAAACATTAAAAAAATAATCCCATGTAAATGCGGGAAATGGGATTAAAATCAAAAACATTTTCCCCAATTTTCTAAAACTTATTCAAGGTTTTTAAGGTTAGGCAGATTGAAATTGTGCGCACACACTCTTCCTGCTGTCCGTCATCTCTCGTCTCTCGGTTATTAATTATGTATCCTCTTTAAAGAGTCTGAACTTCCTCTTTTCGGCATGTGTGAACATGTCTGCAGCTCTTCAGCCATGTTAGTGTGTGTTCTCATGTTTCTGTGGCTGCAGGCGGAGAAGAGACGGCAGTTTCCCACAGTTTAATAAGAGTATAAAGCCGCAGGAGCCCAGTGAAAACACACACACACTCATCAGTGTTACACAAGCCCATGCGCTCACTGCTGCAGGCCGTTTTTACCTCAGCTTACGTTACACACA
This sequence comes from Enteromius thamalakanensis, assembly GCA_032357475.1. Classification (NCBI taxonomy): domain Eukaryota; kingdom Metazoa; phylum Chordata; class Actinopteri; order Cypriniformes; family Cyprinidae; genus Enteromius; species Enteromius thamalakanensis. The sequence goes on from JAUCMT010000035.1 coordinate 2,843,089, forward strand.
CATTGTTTTGACAGCACAGGCACCTGCAAATATCCTGCTCAAGCCCCATCGATGAAAGCTAATACTTACATAAGATATCATATGAATATATGAAGGGATTCTGGTCTGATCAAACTCTCATAACTTAGCTAAAGTCCCTAAAAGCCTGTTTAACCGTCTCGTACCACAAGCTTTCCTTCGATCTTAGAGCCTTTTTACCCCTGTGTGCTTTTAACTTTTGGCTTCTGTAAAGCGCTGAGAGGATATGTGATCGCTGTGTGAAATTCATTTGTTACGGTCGTGTGAGTTATGGGTTTCATGAGGTCATTATTGGACAGAGAAACAGTGTTTTAATCAGGTGCGATCTGACAAGTGTGTTTCTAAAATCCAGGAAGTCTCCTTTCTAGACTACATTTTGAAGAAATAAGAGATGTGTTCTGTAATCTCTAATAAACCTCCAATATCTCAATAATAATTTTAAAATAATAAAATAAATAAAACAATTTTTTATAGATTTTCATGTATTTCTAAATGCAAATACAAGAGAATAATAGAAACAGAGTATATATTATTTTATAATAATAATGGTAGTTGTAATGGACTTGTTTTATCTTCAAATTTATGTATGCTTTTATACTTATTAAAATGCATTATTATTATTTATTTATTTATTTTTGCATTTTTTTGCAGTTATTAACATAAATTTAGCATTGTGAGAGAATAATCTAAAAATTAATATTTTAATTTACTGCATTCTAATTATAATAGCATCATTATTGTTATTATTATTACTATGAATAAAATAAAATTAAAATAAATCTAAAATAAATTTTAAAAACTTCAGTTTTAACTTCAATCTTCTGTATGTTTTTGTAATTGTTATGGCATAATTATAATTATTACTACTTTTTCACATAATATTTATTTTATATCGAATAAAAAGTTATATAAAATAAATAAAAAAAAATTGTTTTGGAAATTATTTTACCTTACGTTTTCTGTATATTTTGTATTTTTATCGTTTTGGCATTTTTGAATTAACAAACTTTATTGAAATCAAATATGAAATGTGTCTACTTTATTTGGTTTATGCTATTTCTGTGACATTATTTATCATTATTTGTCGCGGTTGCCATAAATCTAGCACCTGTGTTTTTTTCTTCATATGCGTCAAGTTCTTGCTCACATCTACCTGCATGACTTCAGCTACCGTCTGATATCACTTCCATCGCAACGATGACACTTAACATTTCATTTTACGTCTAGCCTGACAGTCTGTGAATAATTACATCTGGGTTGTTCATTTTCATGTCCCTTGTTGAATAATGACAACACAGCAGCCCTGAGGTGTTCATTACCGAGCTTCATCCCGAGCTCAGGGCACATGTCACAGAAACACAGTCTCAGAAAACAGCCTCCATCACTTACTTTCCGCTCGTTTACATCTCAGCTCTCTCCGTTTCCTTCAGGGGAAGAACTCAAGCTTAATTAAACTATGAGCTGAAATATTTCTAAGCAGGAACCCAGAGATTTGTGTTTGACCTTGAATCACATCATCCCACGCTATCATCATCATCATCTCTCCTGAGAGCTGACGGATCAGAGAGCATATTAATGCAGTATTCAGTATTATGATAAGATAAAACAAGTACAGTCATGATTTGTTTGAACCGCTGTCATTATAGAAACACTTGATTATCGTTTATTCATTTATTATGATACTTATTGTATTAGTTACATGCTTACTGTGATTTGATCCAGTTTTTTCTGTTCCCATCAAGTAATCAGAGCATAGAGAAACATCAGGCTATTATTGTTTCTGTCCTGTCTCAGACGTAGAAGTTAGGGTTAGGTTTAGGGCTGTGCTGATTTGTCATGATAATGGAACAAAAACAAAATCTAAATTATCATTTTTATTTTAAGTACAATAATTAATTATAATACTGTTTTTAAATGTATATTTTTAAATAATTAATTTTCTCTGTTTTTGTTGCAGTTATTAAAATAAGATTGTTACAATAAAATAGTAAAAGTTTTTGTTTTCAGTTAAATATTGTGAATGATTATATATAAAATGAAAAGTATTTAAAAATAAGTCTAAATCTAAAAAAATGTGTTTAACCTTTAGTTTTCTGTATCTTTTTGTTTTTTATTTTTTTAAGTATTGTGTCGTTGACTTGAATTATGTCTCCTTACATTTTAATGTAATTATAATATATATATATATATATATATATATAATTATAATATATTAGGAAATCAGTTGATTATTTATTAAAACATAAAGACCAGTGCAAAAAAAAAGCTGCAGGAATTGTTTTTTTTTATTTTTTTATGCTTTGTAGTCCTGTATAATATAACTATAACTAATAATTCCTCTATATTTTTTGTTGTATTATTCTGTGAAATGAATTCACAGCTCATTGCATTATACAAACAACAGGTGGCGCTATTGTAAATTAACAGCACTGACCAGTGTAGACTGTGTGACCGTATCCAACTAACCAAGCCTCATTTTTCCTATTAAGTTATGCTATAGGCAAGTTTTTCAGCTCAGTCACATTTTTCCAAAGTTTTGTACAGTTCGAAGGCGCACTTGTTTTTATTTAATGCTCCTTTGCCATGTAATAGTCCTTCTGAGTTTTATTGGCGACGATGGGCACCGTTACCTTCACACGGCTGTATTACGCTCGTAACTCTTGCGTGTTTTCCAAGGGTACGGCTGGCTGAGTGAAATAACTCGTTGCGTGCCGCAGCAAATCAAACCGCTTTATGACTTTTCAGACAAATTTATAGCCTCACAATCGGCCTGTTTCTGCTATTACTTTTCATTGTGCCATAAAGAACAGATTCCCTGTGCCACATCGACCACAGTCCCGGACGCCAGGCGCTTTCTAACCAACGTATTACATTTTTTACGAAGTGATTGAATGTTTGCACAACACAGACAGAGAACGATAGCGTTTCATTCACGTGTGCTTAAATGCATAGCAGTCAGATTTGTGTGAAATACAGCAGCGTAAGTGGGATGTTGAAAGCCGGAGAGTCTTTACTGAGAAAGTGGAGATGGATGTTATGCCCTCGGTGATCCATGAACGCACATGGTGCAGCATTGAGGGAGAGCTGTGTAATTCACTTTAAAGAGCGAGGGAAGACTTTAATGTGGACTTCACTTCTGCATCTTTACTCGTTCTTTGCCCGCTTCCTTTGTGTGAAAGGCTTTTGGTAAGAGATGAATAAGGGGAAATACAGACTTAAAGGGGTAGTTTGTCCAAAAATTTACATTTTGTCATCATTTTCTCACCCTAAAGTTGTTCCAAACCTGTATGAGTTTCTTTCTTCCGTTGAACACAGAATAAGAATGTGGGTAACCAAACAGTTTCTGGTCAACATTGACTTCCAGTGTATTTTTTTCCTGTATTATGGAAGTCAATGGGGACAGCCAATGTTGGGCCTTTTTTTTAAATGGGAATAAATCAAAAGCTAAATCACTTTTCTACTTTGAAACGATTAAAAAAATGAGGAATCATTGAAGCCCCTTATGGTGAAATATGCTCACAAATGTGTTGATATCTTGCTTAATGTTATGAATTGCTTTGGGAAACTAACTTTCCGATCTCATCCTCTTATAGCAGGAGAACAGCGTGCGAGGAGGTCTGAGCACAGAGGACCTGGCGCCTCCCAAATCAGTAAGAACTGACCCCGTCCCAATAACAAACACCCAACACCTTATCTGAGCCCATTTAAAAGAACCTCATGTCACAGATGCTCAGCCTCATCATCAGCTTAAGCATCTTCAACCCTATCTTTAATGTACTTTAACCTTTAAACGTCTTCTTAGGATTCTGCAGTGATACATCAAGGCCACGCCCCTCAGAAGCCAGTGCGAAGAAAGCTCCACCCTGAAAGCCAGAGTGCCACGCCCCCCTTGTCCACGCCCTACTCTGCTGCAACATTGACCAAATCTACACAGAGGTCCATATATTTGTATTTATTTTTTGTTATGGCAGTCATTGCAATAGTAAAAAATTGTTTTGTATGTATAGAATATATTAAAATATATTAGAAAATGCAATATTAGTCGTAGCCATTTCAAATATAAACTGTATATATAATTTTAAATAACAAATATATGTTCATTATAAAATATATAGGGAATGATGTCAAGTATTGACAAAAACATATTCTAGTTTAAGATAGATAATGATAATAATAATAATAAAAAAATAATATGTATATTATAGATTTTCAAATACAGTGATATAAAAATGAATTCACTCTAAAATATAAAATTAAGAATGAAAGTGTTTTCACTAAATTTCGACAATAACATTTGCTTTAAATCAAATTTGTTAATTAGAAAAAAACTTAGATCAAATATTAGTAATAATAATAGCACAGTTTACGGTAACTATTTACAAAAACATTCTATAGTTTAGAAATTACTTATAAAAAATATAAAATGAAAAAGCAAGCAAGTACTTAAATGCAGAAAATTAAACTAAAGCAATGTATTAAATGTTTAATGTAAAATGTTAAAATATACAAGAATGGCAGTGTTTACAATAACTATAACATAATAGCTTTAAGATTACTTCATCAAATCAAATGAGCAATTTAGAAAAAATAAAGATGCAATATTAATAATAGTAATAACAACATTTATTATATGCAATGTATAATATAGTATAATACGTTTAAGAAATATTAACACTACATTTAAAATCCTAAAATTGATATATCAGTAAACACACTTCTTACACAACACTCAGTGTCTCAGTGATTTATGAATGCTAAACAAGTGGGGTCATGAATTGAACACCACTGAAAGCTCATCTACACATGAATACACAGGTAACTGTTATCCGCTCTTGTGTTCCAGGCCTCCACCCAAACAGAAGAGAGAGATCCAGATGGCCATAAGGAAGAACCGAGAAACCAACGCAGTTCTGACACGTCTCAACAGTGAACTACAGCAACAGCTAAAGGTGCCCACTTATATTACAGTTCACTCAAAAAATTAACATTCTGTCATCATTTTCTCAACCTTCTTTGCATTTCATGGAAGATAGAAAGTCATACGGGTTTGCCATGAGGATGCGTACATAATGACAGATTTTATTTTTGTCCGAGCTATCCCTTTAATTTTTCTGCTCTAACACATGGTTATTCAAAGAAGCAAAGACATTAATAAATAAATGCCGTCCGCTGATGCCTAAAATGTTAGCAGTCTCATATGCTTAGATCTGGAGATTGAAGCTGTCTGTTCACACATGGTTAGTTTTCTAGATGGGCAGCAAATACTATTTCCGACTCCTCTAGCCAGACTGGTCAAATATCTCTTCTAGTCTGGTATTGGATGCATGCCACTCTTATATATAAACACAGGCAGCTAGTGTTTCCCTGAAGAGTTATTGAGTGACTGGAGATGGTCTAGAGTTGCAGGCCTCAAATCATTCAGAGATATGCTCAATGAACACACACACACACAAGCAGTTGCGGTTCAAGCAGTTGTCTTCTTTAAAATAGTGCATCCTGCAGCAGCTGTTGTGTTTGAAATGAGACTGAAATGTTTCTTGTGCACATCAGAATGTGCTTGGAAATGCATTCTACCACGGACAATGAGAGCAGAAAAAGAGAAAGTAAGGGAAATGAAAAGTGAAAGATGCTTGACTGCTGCTCATAAATGCCCATGTGCAGATCAGGTTGCACTGCATGCTGGGAACTGTTAACCTGTGAACCATTGTATGCTATGTCACGACTATCACATCATGAAGTGTTGGTTTTCTAGTTTTAAGGTCCTTTGCACACTGAGTCTGAAATCTTTGCACGTTAAAAATAAATAAACATAACCCGTTTACACACTGCTTCCGAAGTGTTTGTCCATAATCAAAAAAATAATAATTTAATTGGTTCGGTACAGTTTACTTTATTTACTTTATGCATAAAGTGTAAATTAATTTTATAAAGAGATATTTTGCATCTTGTAAGATGTAATTGCTGTTATAGATTAGACTGCTAAATCAGTTGTTTTAATGCTCCAAGTGAATTTAAGCCTTAGAAAACGATCATTTACAGTATAAAACATGCATATTGATTTTGAGATTTGCATTTGCAAGTGAACATTCCATGTGGAATATAAATGTAAAAACGGGAGATAATGCACAATAGAATATCTAGTATTGCCTCTATCTTTCATAGTGGAAATGCATGAAATCTGGTGAGATGACACCATGCATGGAATATCAGATTAAACGATAAAGCAAGAATCTGACATATATTTCAAAAGGCAGTCAGACGAGTGCAGATATTTGAGAAGATGCTCCTGATGGGTGTCAGATCAGACTTTGTGTCTTTGTCTGTCTGGATTGTTCCAGAAGATATGTGATATACAGGACTTTTGTGACAAATGAGGACAGGTAGCAGTAAATGTTCCAGAAACATCAGTGAGCGTCAGACCAGACACTTTCATCCTTTTGTTTGATGGCATCTGAAGGTTATGACCTCAGGTCATTCAGACCAGCAGTCAGTGGCATTCCTCATATGACAGATGTCTGTGTGCACAGAACATTTCTCAAATGAGGATCAGCTTATTAGAGCTAAACCAACAAATGCTTAAACTATGGCTCATATTTGAGATTTGCAGCCACTCAAACAGTGGGCTCAAGGCAACACAAAATTCACTGAGAAAACCTTAGCAACTGCATAGCAACACATTAAACCCACCCTAGCAACTGCACAGTAACACAGTAAATTTATTCAGAACACTCTAGCAACCATATAGCAACATACTCAATCCACTCAAAACACCCTAGCAACTGCATAGCAACATGTTAAACATGCTCAAGACACCCTAGCAACCACATAGCAACACCAACTTAGAGCACCTTAGCAACACCATAATCCCACTCAGAACACCGTAGCAACACACATATCCACTGAAAATCTTAGCAACCTTATAGCAACACCCTAAACCCATTAATAACACTCTAGCAACCACCCAATAAACCCACTCAAAGCACTCTAGCAACCACATAGCAACATATTTAATCCATTGTAAATACCTTAGAAACTGCATAGCAACACACTAAACCCACTCAGAGTACTTTAGCAACACAATGAATCCTCTGTAAATACCTTAGGAACTGCATAGCAACACACTGAAACTTCTCAGAACACACTAGCAACCACATAGCAACATTTATTTCACTTAGAGTGCCCTAGCAACCACTTAAAAACACACATAAACTGCTACCCTAGCAACCACATAGAACAAAAATCCACCCAAACCCCCTAGCAACCGCATAACAACACCAACACCCTAAACCCATTAATAACACTATAGCAACCACATAGCAACACATTTAATCCACTGTAAATACCGTATTAACCGCATATGCCACATAGAAACACACAAATCCGCTCAACAAACCATAGCAGCCGCATAGCAACAACCTAAACCATTCAGAACACCCTAGCAACCATATAGTAACTCAAAAATCCACCCAGAACACCCTAGCAACCACATAGCACCACCCCAAACCCATTCAGAGCACCCTAGCAACCACATAGCAACACATTTAATCCACTGTAAATACCTTAGGAACCGCATAGCAACACACAAATCCACTCAAAACACCATAGAAACCTTATAGCAACACCCTAAATCCATTCAGAACACCCTAGCAACCGCATACCAACACATTTTTTCCTCTGTAAATCCCTTAGGAACCGCATATGAAAACACCCTAAATCGACTCAGAACACCCTAGGAACCACATAGCAACACATTTAATCCACTCAGAATACCATAGCAACCACAAAGCAACACTAAAACCACCTGAAAAATACCATAGCAACCGCACAATGAGCATATCTCTCAAATCATGCAAATATCAAGTTGTTGCTTTCAGAACAGCTTGAGGAGATATGGATTTGGATGAAGGTTGATTGCTTAAGGTTTTTCATTGTGAGAGAGCGGAAGATATCATACAGGCCTGAAGGAAATCGAGTTTAATTGAATAGAGTCAGCTTAGCTTATCTCAGATCTTTACGGCTCTGTTTCTTTCTCTTGTTTTTTAAGGTTGTGCATCGGGAGCGAGTTACTCTGGAATCCCAGCTGGAGTTACTACGGCCCGTGGCATCCACCTGACCCGACCCGACACATGCTCGCTGTCCCTCTCTTTCTGTCTCTGAAGCATCTAATACTGTGAGCTGGGACAGGACATGCACTTTAAGTGACCAAACACTTGGGACGCCACAAACACTGTGTCAGAAGCACAGGAAGAGGATTTTACCTCCAAGGAATAACGTGAACAAGTCTAGGAAGTTTGTTCAGTCCAAAAAACTCTTTGTTTTGTTTGGGTTTGTGTTTGTGTGTTCCTGCCTGTCTTACAGCAGAATCATTCTAACACATCTAACCGCTGGTTATATGGACCTTCAGTATTTCACTTCATCCCAGGAAACTGGAAATCAGTTTGTGGTTTATGCAATGGACCTGCTTCTATAACTGCACAAATACAATGATTTAAACTATTTTTTGTGGTATTTTTGTCGCCATAATTTAAAAAACATGAATTTGTTTGAGGCTAATCCTGTTCTACCAAGAATAAGCTTGTAAGGGTGAATATCATGAAGAAGTCAAGACACCCTAAAATCAAAAGAAAAAAACAGAATTAGAATTTTAGCATCATACTAAGTATGTAAGAATGCATGAATGTGTGTGTATATATATATATATATACATATACACACATTTTGTACAATATTTATGTTTCTGTGTGCGTGTAACAGATAACTATTTTTTATGGAAGCCCGTCTCCGCCACTGAAAAAAAAAATAAAAAAGGTTATTGCAACCCTTTCAGAATTCCGAGATATATAGTAAGAATATACACAATTGCGAGTTAATATATCACACAATTCTGAAAACAAAATCGTAATTGCGACTTTATATCACAGTCAGAATTCTGAGATGTAAAGTCTTTAATTTGGTGTTTAAACACATATATATATATATACTGTATATATAACTAACTCACAAAATAAAAACCTCATAACATAAAAAAAAAACATTTTACTACATTTTTAAAAACCGAGTTATTGTTTTTGCAAACTCTTACCTCACACACACACACACACACACACATATATAAATTATGTTTTAAAAGTATTATAATATAGCACAGCCAATTTAGAGTAGTCTTTTGACAATTAAATCCATTTTAATGTAACATCACAACAAACAATAACGTAATTATAATAATACGTAATTTTTGTTTTATAAAAATAAATTTAAAAAAAAAACATTTTCTTTAAGAAATATAGTTTCTTCTTTTATAATTTCTGTATTTTCTTCTTTTGGTTTTGGGGTAAAAAAAAAAAATTAAAATCTCTCTTGACAGTTTTTGTGTGATTCGCCCGTGATGAACACTGTTCATCAAATAATCATAAGAATAATCATTACTTTATGTGCTGGGATGTGTTGTAGAGAGTGTGTCCGTGTTCATGCATGAAGATGAACGTTTACAGTGAAGAGGCGTTTATTTTTACACGGCTAGTCCTTACGGCATGTTGTATGTGAGTAGTTTGACTGTTTATGACTGGAATATTAGAATATGTAGACGTACCTATTGAATGCCACATTAACCTCACATCAATGAGGGGCGATCCGTTGATTGTGCTTGTACTGTATTACAAATACCATCCATCCATTTTTGTTTTTAGTTATTTTTATTGCTTGCCATATCTTAACTATCGTTTCTGACTTTTTCGTCAATTCTTAAGCATTTACTACTATCCTAAAAATCATGTTTGGGGGTAATTACAGTAATCATGAAATGTCAAAACAGTTGATTGTAAAAAAAAAAAATGCATCAAATGAAAACCAGCGACTGCAAAAAAACAAATTATAAATGTCTGTATTTTTGTTCAAAAGTGTGCTAAATACTTTCCTATGCAAATCATATCTGTGATTTTGCGGGCCGAGCTTGTTGTGGGCCATGTCGTGTGTTTTTGATACTGATTGAATTTCTGATGCAGGAGTGTTCAGGAATGTTTTGTCCATGAGTGCGTCAATAAAACAGTGGAATTATGGGACATTGGGATGGATGTGGTGTGTCTTGGATATTTGGGTTAGTTAGTTTTTTTTTATATATTTTTTATGTGCATATAAGTAATTGTTTGTTTTTGCCAATTGTTGAAATGATGCTGAAGGAATGCATATTATAGAGATTACCCGAATGGAATCTTTTCCCGTCAGTTCATCCCTCTGGATTTCTCATTGGTTACTTGAGCATGAGGCCCGAGAGAATCAATTGTTCAGGTGTGGTAAGTGAAGTGTTGGGTCGTGACCTCAGATGACCCTTTTCTGTTTGTCTTGCTCACCCCTCCCTTTAGAGAAGCTACAGTGACCGATACAGGATTGCAATCTTGAGACAGCGGAGATAGCCAGCAATGAAGTGTCTTTATAAAGGTAAATTAAGGAATTAACCTAATTTTTGAATAAATCAATATGGTATTGTAAATATTATTGTTACTTGTTCATCACTGTGCCAGTGTTGTATTCGCATGAACAACATACAGTAGTAACGAAACACACTCAGTTTGTCCTTAAAGGGATTCTGTACAAACCTTTTTTTTTTACAGTTTGTGGTACAAATATGATGATGACTTCTATGTAAGGGGACCTGCCGTGTGTGTATATGAAGGAAAGTCATAGGGTTAGTTCTCCCAAAAATTAGTCCCAAAACTGAAGGTGATCCACTGATGTCACATTGACTGTTTTACTAGTGTTTTTACTAAGTTTCTAGATCTGGGATCATTTCAGTTGTATTGCTGTCTATGGAGGGTCAGATTCCTCTCTGATATCATCTTAATTTGTGTTCCGAAGATGAGCGAAGGTCTTATGGGTTTGGAACGACATGAGGGTGAGTCATTATTAAAAGAATTTTCATTTTTGGGTGAGCTAACCTTTTTATTAATAAAAAGATAATAGTTCATTGTGTACTGAACACAATACTTTTGATTATATTACTTTTTTTTTTTTTTTTCTGTGAGCAGAAAATCAGAATATTAGAATAATTTCTGAAGGATCATGTGACACTAAAGACTGGAGTAATGATGCAGAGAGTTCAGCTGTGCATCACAGGAATAAATTACATTTTAAAATATAAAAAATTAAATTCATATTTCACAATATAACGTCTAGGTTACTATCGTAACCCACGTTCCCTGAAGGAGGGAACGGAGACATTACATATGGGATCTCGCATGAGAGACCTATCGCCTTCGAGTCCTTTGGAAAAGGCCAATGAATATTGGCGTG
>JAUCMT010000035.1:2854492-2866427 GCA_032357475.1 Enteromius thamalakanensis
CGACCTGGTCAGTTCCTCGTGCACCTCCGGGAAGAAGGGCACTGAGGGGGACCGCGGCGAGGCCGCGGGCCGAGAACCCAGAAACCAATCATCCAGCCGAGAACGATCAGGCAGGGGTGCCCGGGGCACCTCTAACCCAATCGTCTCGGCGGCTCGGAGAAGCATAGCCGAGAACTCCACGTCCGCCTGTGAGGGAGGGGACACCGTTGCCGATGCCTCCTCCGCCGTGGCGGGCGCTTCAACCTCCAGCTCTCCCTCTGATGGAGCGGGAGACATCTCAACATCCTCCGGTGCCCCGAAGGAAACGCTGAGCCCGGTATTAGCCGGGGGAGCAATCTCTCTCGGAAGCACCATAACGAAGCTACGCGTGCTGCCAGAAGCCCGCGGAGCGTCACCGTCCCGCGGGGCATTCTGAACAGGCACAGTGAGGACCCCCGTATGCCTCACTGCAGTAGCGGTAAAGCCTGTGTGACTCACCGGACCGCAAGGAGGACGCAGGGGGAGGAGCCGACTCACGAATGAGCGGCGCCACCTCAACGTAGCGATGGACATGCGCCCGCAGTGAGCGCATGACTCATCCACGAAAGCTGCTGCAGCGTGCTCCCGGCCCAGACACGAGAGACAGCGATCGTGACCGTCAGAGGAAGTGAGGAAACTCCCGCACCCAGAAGCGCACGGCCGCATAGACATTCCGGAGAACGCCTATGAGAACCGTAAGGAATCGCACTCTTTTTTGAAGCCCGGTTGCCCAGGGAGAACCTCCGCGGCACAGCCGTGCACTCAGGGGTGAGGTCTCGCTGGCGAGCACGGTTTGGATCTGCCGCAGCCTTTATAAAGGCTCCAAACCCGCGAGCCCCCGCTCGCAACGCCCAGGTGAAGAAACTCTTTTTTTTTTTTCTCCTTGTTGCTGCGGCGGAAGAGAGAGGCTGAACTCTTGAGGAACTTCAAAGTCTTCGGCGGCACGAAGAGGATTCTTCCAGCAGACTCAAACAACAGCATAAACTGTTACGGCGAGCTCCGAAAGCGAAAAGCTGTGTGTGCAATCCAGCCGTGCTCTCTTATACTCAAGCCGTGACGAGATGCACCTGGCTGTAATTATTGCACGCCAATATTCATTGGCCTTTTCCAAAGGACTCGAAGGCGATAGGTCTCTCATGCAGATCCCATATGTAACGTCGAAGTGATTCGACTGAAAGGGTAACCTTTTATTCCGTAGTTTGCACTTTTTTCAAAACCTAAAAAAAGAGGTTAAAAATATAAATCATTTGAAACTTTTGACCCGCACTGTATAAAGAGTTTATTTACAAATAACAGATAACTCCATATAACTAAGTTTTATATTCAAAAAACTTTTTTTATTTTTATTTTATTTTTATTTCAATTTATTTGTTTTTGCTTTTTATTATGTTATCATGTTGTTAGTAAGCTGTATTTATTTTATTTTATCTTTTTTTGTAATTTGTTTTAAAAAAAAATGCGTGATCTGCTGTTTGATTGAGATTAATTGAATATACAATGTTAAAGACTGAATTTTTCCAAGTAAATTCTCTCTATATCCTTTTGATTGTGATCATTATTGGTAAAATGGTACAATTTCAACATACAAAAAAGTTTCATGCATAATGGAAAGATTTATGCATGAATAAATAATTTCTTCATTTCTAATGAAAAACATCATCACATTTTCCAAATTACTTCATAAACAAGCATTTAATGCTAATCCTAAAGGAATGCAATGGAAATCCTAAAAATATCAATTTTGGATCAACAGAAATTCTTTAGGACTGATTCTGAACTCCATTAGCATTTGAGTCAGGCATTTGAATGCAGAATTCTGTTTGTTCGAACTCCAAATGGTCCTGATAACAATAATCAAATCATCACATGTCAGTCCAGAAAAACAACAGAATTCCAGTTACCGACCCAAACGTGAAACAGCGTGAGTGATGTGTACCTGTGTATGACCTCACTGACTGATAGTGCTTCATTGTCCGCAGTAGATCGGCTGTGGAATGAAGGCCAGACAATAGAGACTGACATGCTTATCCAAACATATGACATAAAGCGCGTCCTGCCAGTCTGGAACAGTCTACAGAGTATCTGAAACTTAAATATCACTTCATTGGTCAGTATCACTGCATTAGATAAGGGAATGACAATGAATGAATGAATACATATTATTAATAATATAAATATTATATATTTAAATATATATTTATAAAAACAGTATGAATAAATATAATATAACTTAATAAATTAAAATATTATTATTAAATATAAAAGAATACTATATTTTACCCCCCATCTTGTAAATAAACAGTTTAGTCACTGAAGAATAAAACTAAATAAATATTGTATGATTAAAAAAGAAATATTAAAATATATGATTAACAAAATAAAACTGAAATAATGAACAACAGTGTGTTTGTGTATGAACATTATTCAACAATTTTAAATAAAAAATACAAAATATATTAAAATATAAATATATAAAAAATATAAATGAATATATAAATAAATATATACATGCATAGATAAAAACCACAACAATAAATTAACAGTGGACAATAATGTATTTATAAATTAAAATGAACCTAAATTTGTAAATATAGCATATAATAAAATAACAAAATTATAAATAATACAACTAAATTAACAATCAACAACAATGTATTTTTAAGTGTATCTATAAATTAACGTGATCCAAGATTAATAAATTCTGTAAAAAATATTTAAATAATTTATGCAAAAAATATTTTGTGTAAAAATTATATTGTGAAGTATGACCCTAGTTCCTAGTTCTGGAGGTGCTTCAAATCTTCTCTTAGATGACTTTACACCTAAAAACCTTGTATTATATCATGACATTTATTTTAAGGAATAAGAAAAGTGATGTCTTGTTAACTGTTGGACTACACCTGTGACTGAACACCTGTGTGAACTTGAGCAGATCTGACTTCATACATCCATGTGAGAGAGATCCAGGACGACGGTTATTTTGGGCACATGGAGAGAGTGGGAGTCTCAGCTTGACCTCTGACCTCCACGCTGCTCGTGTCTTTGTGAGAGCGACGCAGCTGCCACCAGTGAGTGTGTTTCTATATTCGTCTGGTAGCGTGTGTGAGAGTCCGTGTGTATGTTTGTCTAAATATGTCTCTCCGCTAAAAACACATCTCATCTGTGACTGCTAGAGACGCTTAACCCTGTCTACTCACCACCAGAAAACTCATTCAGATACATCCAGCAGGCCTTGTTTTACATTGTTCACAAAGAAAAGAGCATCAATAATAAATGATGAAAACATGCAGAAAGAAAATACAGAGATGGAGCTAGAAAGGGTCACAGAGCTGAACTGGATTTAACTCATTCAAGGCTGGTTATGGATTTGTATTCGGACAGAATGAAGCCAAACAGTCACGTGACCCAGATCCGTCTGTATTGATGCGTATGTTTGTTTGTTCCGGGTGATGGGCCTCTGGATGGTTAGATATTTAGTATGATTGCATAAATCAGAAAAAATGAGCTGAAGTTGACCTTCATGACCCTGTTTAGATGCTTGATTCAAAAAAAGGAAATATGAAATCAACTGCACTGAAGTACTGGTTCGTCTCACATTTAATCAATGTATTTAAATTAGTTGGTGCTTTGAAGAAGTATGTACTGGTTTTTAATGCTACATCTATTCTTTTAGCATTTCTTTTTTTTTTTTTTTTACTTGTGCCAATTTTTAAGAAAATGTCTAACAAATAATAAATGCAACTGGGTGTTACAAATTAATTAATAACAAATTAATAAATAAATTAATAATTAGGGAATAGTTAGTGAATTAAACCGTGATAATAAAATGCTGAATTTAAATAAAAGGTTTAGATGATATCTTTACATTATGTTATATTTAATATTTTAATTAATGTAATATTTTTTTAATCTACCAGAGGTGGGTTTTAAATTTGCACAGTTGCTTTTTGTTTAATATTGCTGTTGTAAAATAAGAAAGATCAATAAAAAGTTGTTTACAAAAAGATTATATTCAATTTAGTGCTGTCAAACGTTTATGGGAGATTAATCGCATGCAAAATAAAAGTTTTATTTTACACAATATATTTATATGTATATATAAATACACATGCAACATATATTTTGAAATTATTTACATGTACATATTTCTATTCATTGTATATATTCAACCTATTCAAAATATGTAACATATACATATATTTAATATATGAATATCACATATTTTTCTTTAATATATACGTGCATATTTGTGTGTTTATAAATATAAAATGCATTATGAAAACAAAAAGTTTTAATTTGGATGCACTTGACAGCATTAATTATTATGTTCACTTTTTATTTACATGATATTTACAAAAAATGTATATAGTTTTGACAGTTTTAAAACGGTAGGATCAGCAATTTATGCTGAATTGTGTGGTTGAGGTTACTTTATGAAACAAATGGAGAATAAAAAAAAAATAGCCAAATTGCCTCTGCACTGTATTTTATTTAGGTTATGTAGATTATTTTATCCTGACTTCCTGAAATCTTGGATACGTCATATTTTCTCTCTCTGACAGTAGGGATGGGTGCTGATCAGAAGGCTGTGATGGATCTGCCACTAGAGGGATCTACAGCATCTGATGAAACAACAGACCAGCGGCTCCTCACCTGCATGCTGCTGATTACTGGCAGCTCTGTAATACTACCCAATAAACTCACAAAATTCACTCTGATTTCACTGATTTTGACTCTGCAGTGCTCTCAATCTCTGTGTGTGTGTGTGTGTTTGTGTGTTTGTGTGTGTGAGCGGAGCAGTAGGAAGGGCTTTGGGGACACGAGCTCTCTGGCTCTTATCAGGCTTTAGTGAAATCCTCACTCAGCAAATGTGAATGAGACTCTCTCAGTGACGTGTCCCCACAGGAATCTCACTCACTCACACACACACACACACACAAGCCTATATGGACTGAAGTGTGGAAACACATTAATAATGTTTCACATACTCACAGTCTGCAAAGAGCAACATTAGTGCACTAAAAGGTCAGTGATTGTTTGCTATGCTATATGTTTACACAAGCATCAGAATGCGTTCTATTCTAATCTATTCTACTCTGCTGTGTCTGTAGAATAACCTGGACAAGTTGTCAAGTCGGGGCAGGTTGTCACATCTTTTAGAATGTTTTATTACTATTATTATTTATTTTTTATTTATTTAAAGTTTCTGTGCACCGAAACAGTGATTTGATATATTTATTATCTTTTATATTTTTGCTTTCACAGATTCCTTTTGAATTATAGTTTTGTTTAATAGTTCATTAGTTATTCATGTTTGTTTTACTGTTTAAAATTTGCTGAAAAAAAGCAGAAATAAACTGAAATAAAGCTTAAATTAAATTAAATATTAATACATATCTAAAACTTAAAAATAATAATAATAGCATAATAATAATATGTAATGCTTATTCTAGTATCACATAAAAAATATAATAATATAAAAAAAAATCCACGTTTATGAAAATAAAGTCATGGCAATTTGATAATAAACTTGTAATATTTTTATATAACAATGTATATATTATAAGACTTCATTTTAAAAATATTAGGACTGTAGTTTCAAAATGTTATGACTTTATTCTCTTTTTATTTACTTTTTTTTGTCCAAGCCACTAAAGCACACTGAAACGAAAAAAGAAAGTTATATAAAAATATAAAAAGCCAGAACTAATAAAAATGTAATTAAACTAAAATAAAATAATAAAATAAAACTTAATTCAACACATTAATAAATGCTACAATAGTAAATAAAAATAATACTGCTCTGTACAGCAGAACTGTTTATTATATAATATACATTGAACTTTTATTAAAATCCGTTTCTCTATCCAACAAGGGTATTTACCATACATTTCCATTTACATGGCTTTCCAATAACATCTGTCTGTCTCGTGAAGGGATGGCGGTCGCTCCGGATCCAGTCGTCGCCGCTCTCCGCTCCAGGTTTTCGTTTCGCTTTTCCTTAAAAGCATTCGGAGTTTAAAGCGCAGAAAAACACGCCAGTGAGTGGAAGAGGGATCAGAGCGGCAGAGGCGGATTTCAGTGCGGTTCAGCGTGTGTGTGTGTCCGGCGGAGGATGGAGGACGAGCCGCGAGAGACCCTGGACTAACGCAGGAGGAGGGGGTCTTGCTTTTTACATGGAACCTGTTTGCGTTTTCCTCCAAAGGTGGATTTTATACTGAAACACTACATGACAAAATGCCATTTGCCAAGCGGATCGTGGAGCCCCAGTGGCTGTGCAGACGCGCGGACGCGGATGAGGAGGGTCTCCTGCTCCAGGACCTGTGCGCCTTCAGTAATGTGGCTCTGTCCCGGACCCTGCGCCAGCTGTCGGATCTGGCCAAACACGCCTGCTCGCTCTTCCAGGAGCTGGAGCATGAGCTGCTCGCCACGAACCGGCGCGTCTGTGCGCTCCGGGAGAAGATGAGCAGGATCCAGGAGACCACTGGCGCGCTCGACCCCAAACAGGAGGCAGTGCGTGAGTACCAACCCGCTCCAGGAGTGTCTTTTCTATCCATAAAAGTGATGAAGACTTCATCTCAAGGTTTAGTCACGCGTGATAGTGATCGATCGCACTTGCGGTCTTTGGGTCACCAGTCCAGATGTTTGTTGTACACATCATACTAACAGTCCTTTAAGAGTTATGTAATATTACAAATACTTGTTTACTTGTGCGCGTTCTTGTCTCGTCTCCAGCGCACGCGACTGGTGGTCTGGTGCTTAAAGATCTGGACTTGTGACCAAAAACCTGAACCCGATATGAAGTGATTCATCCACTTGATAAACTCTTGCTTCTCTGAGGGGGAACTTGTGGTTGTTTGGCTTTAAGCTAGACCATCTTGATCAAACTGGTTTTTAGATATCACTGCAGCTAATTGCCATCCTAGAAAATATGTTCCAAAAGGCAGCTACTGCAGGGCTGTGGAGATTGTGGTGAAAGTAGTTGGTTTATCCAGTGGAGGACAGCAGGGGTGTGTTCTCCTCACAGCACATGACATTGGGAAAACATGATTCTTGTTACTGAAAACATCTTTTCCGTGTTGCATAAGAACAGATTCTGTAATTTCTGCACATGTGAAAGTGAAACAAGCCAGGTGTCTGTGATCCATGATAGATCCGGGCAGAGCATCTGTTGATGTTGGATGTTGTACTCAGTTTGTGTGGTATAATGAGTTCAGTAAGGTTAGATTGTTTCGTGTATTTGCTGATTTGCATCACATGAGTAATGCAGCCCAAATGGGCCTGAATCAGTGAAAGAGATTTGTCTCTCTCCAGTTTTGAGTGTTTTTTCTTCAATAATAAGTGTTTTTATAATACTTAATATTAATTATATATTATATATAAATATAAGGTTTAAAAATAATCATGTTAAATATTTAAAATATTTATTAATACTACAACTACTGCAATTAATAAATATGCACATTTGAATAAATATTTTTTTATATATATTCTTATCATTATATTATTTAGTTTATTGATTTTTTTATATATATATTAGTAATAGTAACAACAACAAATACATCTAATTTATTTAATGGGTTGTTTTATATTTTGCATTATTTATTTTATTTTATTGTAATTGTTTTATTTAATATTTTTATAAAAAATAATAATAATAACTCTTATAATTACTTTGTAAAATATTAAAACTGTATCAAACAAAATATCTAAATAGAAAAATAAAAATGTTTGTGCATGTTAAAAATGTTGTGGTGGTCAAAAAGGGTTGTTCTCTTTAAGAAGACCTGGAGATGGCATTTATGATTGTACATATAAACCAATGATCAGTATAGACAGGGTAGAAAGCAGTATTTTAGAAAAGCTTTAATATTCTATTCATTTATTTGTTTGTGAAAAAGTAAACTGTGAGTAATCAGAAAAGCCTTTGTGTTGCTCTCAGGACGTTCTGTCTCTTCACGCTGTCTGAATCTCCAGATCTTCAGGGTCGTTTTGGGAGAATGTGGTGTTTATGGAATAACACCCAACCTGGCGTGTCCTTCCAGCCCTCCTTCCTTCCCCGTCCTGTCTTTCTTTAGCCACTGAGAGTTTGTTTTTCTCTGGGAGATCTGATTCAGACACTTTCCTCATAAGGTTTGTCTCTGTGTGTGTGACCCATTCAGGGGTGAAGAAGAAAATCTTTTCCCAGCTGAGACTCTGAGAGGATCCTGAGTACAGATCATAACACATGGTCTTGTGTAACCCAGCTCTCTTTAGACAGTTAGATCTGCTTCAGCAACTAAGCAAGTGCCTGGGTTTTTTTTAGCCTCTCATTCATGTTTAACCTGTCGTTTGGGGGTCAAAGGTCACTAATGCAGTTCATCCAGCACTATTCGCCAGTACCTGTGGGTCATTACGGGTCAGACAGATGGATTTAGTCATTTATCAAATAGATTGGGATCTTTTGTTTGTGTCAGTCTGCTTTTAAACATCATAATTATGGTAATTCGTCAAACCCGACCCTATAAACTTTTTTTTTTTTTTCATTTTAAAAGGGTCTTGAAAGTAGCCTTTTTACGTCTGCCAGCAATTCCAGCAGACCTGGGTGGATAGGATACAGAACCATGCGAAAGTTTAGTTACAATGTCATTATAAAGAAAAAATAAATATCCAGACACATTTTTCAGTTCAATCTGTAATCAAAAACGTGCAAAATACATGGTTAACAAAAATAAAGTGAATGGCATTCAGTAAGTGCAAAATCATTCACAATAAAACCCAAATCACAATATGTTTTGTATGAATGGCTACATGTTTTATAGTAAAGAAACTTTAAGGACTCTCTCCTTATATTTATCAAAATAAAATATGTAAATATAAATAAATATTGTAATTTAAAAATAGAAAATATAATTATTGTTGTTATTATTAAATATTTTATTTTACAGTCCAATATTATAATAATATGTTTCAATTATTATTGTTATTTTTATATAGCCATATTGGTATATTGATTCACAAACTTGCATTAAAAAAAATAAAAAAAATAAAATAAATGTATATATAAATAAAATACAAAAACAAAGACAAAAATAACAATTGTGTAGTCCTAGTATTCTTCTATTAAGTGGAATATTTATTATGCAAATACAATCCATGTTTAGACTCCTGACAAAGTACTATTTTGAAGTTTTTAACTTTTTATGTAGGAAAAATGTGCTTGGTGCAAGGTGCATGTGTATTTTTGCATTGCTATTATTATTACTGGGTTAAAGCTCTGTTAAAATCCCAAGTATTCAGCTTCGGTGTGTAACTTGAGTCTGTAAGCAGCCGCCTGGAGTGCCCTAAAAACACTAAATCCCTCTGAACACCTTAGCAACCGCTTAGCAACGCCTTGCGATGCATCCAAACAGTCACATTGTGGCACACTTTTTATCTTGGCCATCTCCGCTCATATTGCCTACAAAAAACAAGAAACTGATTTCTGAGCTGGTATCATCGGGAGTATGATGTTGGCTTCTCGTGTCGGAGGAACTTTTGAAGTCTGTGTTATTGTTGTGGTAATGATATATTGAATAGATTTGTGTACACCCTCCCCCAGCACCGTAATTACTCTCCATCAGCCTTTCATAGTGATTGTCTCTTGTGCGCTTTAACAACAGAGCAGCTAATATGAATCTGAATTAGTGCAAATGTGAGTGTGTGTGTGTGTGTGGCTTTGGAAGGGCCTGTGGTACCAGAATCTGCATGGCCACATTAGGATCTGTTTACGCTGCTTCTGCTGCACATGGTGTGTGTGTGTGTGTGTGTGCTCATCTCTGTGATATCAGGCATGATGCTGACACAATTAGGTCAAACACTGTAAACAGTGTTTTGCACATGCTCTCTAAGCCTCATCTTTGTTTAACACTCCCTCATATCTTTCCCTTATATATTTATCTACTGTAAATGCTTACAATGGTCCAGTTTTTTTTTTTTTTTTTTAAATATCATTGGGATTAACATGAAACAACATTTACAATGAGTTTATCCTCTTTTTAAAGACTTACTCTCATTCACATGAGAATAGGGGTTCATTTATGAGAAATGAATATCAAAGAAATAGGCTATTTTATTATTATTTTGATATTTTTCTGTACTTTGAGAGTTGGAGATTATTTGACAAACATCTAACATTTAATAGTGTGAGATTTTTATTTTATTGTGCATGATTTATTTTTTAAATAATATAATATAATACATATAGTTAAGAATTAAAATCCTGTCTTCATGGTCTATCTGTCCTCAGAGCAAGTGAAACACATTTTTGGGGGGGTGGAATGGCTGTAAATGCTGGAGCGTGTGAGTGTTTGTTAGCGTAATAGAAGAACGCATGACTGTGAGGCACTGAAGTGTGTCTGGCTCTTTCAGATTAGCATTTCCGTGGTAACGAGACAAAAACTCTGAATGAGGCGGCTCACCCATGACTGTTCCCTTCTCAGTTCACTAAAACCTCCTCAGGACAGCTTAAACTCCTCATCATTTTGATTTCAAGGTTGGATGTTAATAGGGTGCATATCTTTAACCCTCTCTTCCAGTTTGGGGTCTGACAGAAGACCTTGCTGAGAGCCTGGCAGCACTTCATACTTTGTTTATAGTGTATTTTATGAAATTATTAGTTATGTTAGATTATTATATATGTATATGTGTATATATATATATATATATATATATATATATATATATATATATATTATAGTGTTTGAAAAACTATTTTTTTTTCATCTAAATATTTATTTTATTTCATTTTTATTCTTAAGATAAGCATTTTTTAAATTTAATTTAGTTTGTTTTGATGTCGTGTTGTGTTTATAGCAAAATAACTAATTTAATATAATTTAATTTATTTAGAATATTAACATTGATTAAATGTATTATTAGTACTAGTGGTGGTTGCATTTATAAATAAATATTAATATTTTTTGTCACATACAGCAATCTTTGTGATTTTCGACAGAGTGGAAGTAAAGTCAGTCTCAGCACAGCACATGGGTCAAACCCGGCTCAGTCTAGTTTCTCACTCTGTCCTGTTGATTCAGGCTTCTGGGTTTATTTTGATAAGATATGAATATAATTCAGGAAGCCCATCCTTCCTTTCACACATACGCATTCTTAAACTTGTCCTTTTTCGCTGATCAGAGCGAGTGTTGAGAGTAATGATAGCTAGAGATGAGTGAAAGTATAAAGAGAGGCAGAAAGTGAGAAGACGGTATTGCATTCTGCTTTAAAAATAGTCTACAGTTTGCAGATGCAGTATTTATTCTAGTGTTCCAGTCTTCCCGATATATCCTCTGTCTGCTGCTACAGTAGAGGACTACTAAAGGTGCAGAGAAGAGGCCTGGTCTTTGGCTGCAGTCTGGGAACACACGTGCTTGGCCGTGAGCCACGTTCCAGTCCTGCCTGTCATGTTTGTGTATTTCTTTCCAGGGGAGTTTAATGGCTTGTGAAGTGTGCAAAGTTCTCAAGAAAGCCTGTTCTAGGAAAAGAGTCTCTTACACTTGCACACAGTCGGTATAGTTGCTCCCTGAGGACCCTGGCTCTGGCCCAAGCGGCTGCGCTGGGGACATTCATGCTTTCTAGCGCTGCAGGTGTGTTGGTGGTAGACTGCAGGGGTGTCAATGAGACTGTAATTACTGGACGGTGAGCTCTAGGCCGTTCTCACTGGGATCTCTCACAGAGATTGACACTGAGAGGAAGTCGACATCCTGTCAAGTGAATGCGAAGGGTGGAGCAGTGTGCAGGTGGAGGATGTCTTTGATATCGAGATGTACAGGGTGTGTTCGAAATATGAGACAGCGGATTAATTTTGAGACGGGTGTGAGCAGCTCTATCTATCTATCTATCTATCTATCTATCTATCTATCTATCTATCTATCTATCTATCTATCTATCTATCTAT
>JAUCMT010000035.1:2868178-2883539 GCA_032357475.1 Enteromius thamalakanensis
TAGACTGATTTGTGAACAATGTTTGAGAGAAATGGTAATATTGTGTATCTGGAATGAATTTTAGATCTTTAAGTCATTCTCATGAAAAATCGGAGCAGAAACAAAGGTGTTGTGTTTATATTTTTGTTGAGTGTAGCTGTCACTTTAAAATGTTTTAAATGATTAAATTCATTAAAATGGGATGATAAAACAAAATATATATTTTTTACAATATTTGTTTTTTTTTAAAACAAAAATATATTTTTTTGCATTCCCATTTGCTCAAATAGCAAAAGAAAATAACTCCGCAATAGTGTTTTCATGACTTGCAATAAAAAGAAAAAAATAGAGCGAGACCAATAACGGCAGTCAAAAGAGAAAACGATCCATCTAATAGACGCTGCATTAGAAACACCAACAGTTTTCTTTCCAACTTTTTCCAATTATATTCCTTAAATTCCTCTAGTTTTTGAACATTTTGGTAACAACAAATGCTAATTTACTGTTTAGTAAGGATGCAAATTTAACTCTTTGCCAAATAGATGCCAACCAGCTATAAATAAAGTGCCAACCACAGCATCTGCGCCTCGCAAGTATTGTTCAAGTACAATATTAAAAATGTTCTGATTATGTTCCTACTTGGCAAAATCTCAATAATCAAATAATTAATAATTAAAACCCAAACTATGCTGAATTTAAGTCAACAAAAGCCACCTTCTCAATAGTAAAGACCTTAGTAAACCCCAAGCCTCAAGTTATATGCGCTGAATTTCCACTAACGTGACCAATCATATGTTTTTCTACATTTCTATTTACAGTCCGAAACAGTGCTAATAGTCTTTTATATTTTCAGGACACGCTTTAATCGGAAAGATGCTGCTGCATCAGCCCATTGCGTTGAACTCTATGGAAAATGTTAAGGTCAATTATTGATCTGTTGCATGTCTGCCGTCTACATCTACAAACCATCGACTGAATTCACCCAAGTAGATCGCAAACCAATTTGCAGAGAAATTGCCATCATCGACACAATTCCCTCAATCGCGACGTCTGTATTCTCTCCAGATTTCAATCTCACGTTCCATCTGCGACCGCGGCACTTGACGGATTTAAGAGGTAATGATCACTCATTTGTCCAGACGCCGTCTCGCCCCGGCATCCCTCCTGGAGAGGCAGGCACACCACCATGGCAAATCTGGCAGATTGCATGTTGACAAACATCGACACAGGGAATAGATTTCAATCTCAATGGTCGGAACCTGAAATCCATCAAGGAAGAAATCCGCACGCCTGAGAGGAATAGCTGTCTTTGCTCTATAAGCGTGGAGTGCTCTCGAATGGCCTGTCTGGATCTGTATTCTGGTCATGATGTCTTCACTCGGCTCTGTTAGATGTGTCTTCACGGTTGCAATTAGGTTTTTGTCTAGTTTTGCTTTTGATCCAAGCATTGCCTTGCTGTCTTTATGGGTGATAGGGGAGGTTTTCATGAAAGCCTTGATTATTGTACTGCAGATATTGCGCTTGAATGTAATTTACCCTGTGTTTGCAGCCTCAAATACTCCCTGGAAAGTCCAGAACATTTAAGAGCCACGTAAATAAAGTAAGTTAATTTGACTTATATATGTTAATTAATTAAAAAGTGATTGATATGAAGTATCGGCAAAACTGTATCAACAAGACAAATCACTATATTAAGCAATTTCATATACTGTTACACGCATTGTATTCATAAAACAGTTGCACATATGTATATAATTAAAACATTATATATTTGTTATACATTTTTACAACACTGTATACAACACTGCATTTCAATGTGTTTAGTATATTTAAAACTGAATACTCCTAGATTGTATAATAACTAAAACATATATACTCACAAATGTATAACTGATTTTATTGATTGTTGAAGTTTATTAAAAATATTGTAATCAAATGTGTACAGTATATCATATAAACGGTACCCTCTAATCATATTGGCATCCTTGGTAAATCCCAGCAAAGGTGGCTGAGAAAATAAATCTGTATTGTTTATCCTTTTGATCTTTCGTTCAAACAAAACAAAATTCTAAACTATCATTGAAGTAAAACAATTGAAAATGGGGAGAAAAACTTATGATAAATGTTTTTCACCAATACATGTTAGCCACAGTTATTGGCACCCAATTATTGCTCTTCCCAAAATAACAGCTCTGAGTTTTCTCCTGTAATGCCTGAAGAGTTTGGAGAACACATGATAAGAGAAAAGAGACCTTTCCTTCATTACCAGCTCCATGATTGTTCTCCTCTTTAGTTCACCTCACTCAGGGTTCAGGTCAGAGGACTGGGACAGACATGACAAAAGCTTTTGTTTTTCTTATCGTGTTGATGATTAAGGAATTTTGGTCTTGTTTTCTCTCCTATATATATTTCTGTAAAACAGGAAACCAGGGCTGGATATTTTCATGTTGATAATCACCCTGGAGTGCTCAAAATTGTGAATATGAATTTTACTCATAAGAATAATTCTAGGGGGTGCCAATAATTTTTGTATTGTATTTGTATTGTACAAAATATATTGGAGAAAAACATTTATTTCACAATGAGATTTTCTCCCCATTTCAATTGTTTTAATTCAGTGATAGGTTAGAATTTTATTCACATTTATATATATATATATATATATATATATATATATATATATGTATATTCTTGTTTCTAAAACATACATGCAGATATTCAATACAGTACGTATTGCACATTTTAAAAGATTACAGATGTAAAAAATGAACATAAAAATTACATTGAAAAAATCTAAATATATATTTCTAAAATTATAAATGCATTGTAATAATTATGTTTTAAAACAACATATAGATGGTTTCATAGGGCACACGCCTGGACCTATAGTTAACTTCTGGTCTGAAATATACAAACATAAATTTTTACTAATAATAGTTAGTAAAAATATTTTTCTTCTTCTTCATGTTATTGTTATACATTTTCAAAAAGTGTTTATTGAAGAAAGGGAAAAAAAATATTTTTCAGTATATTCAAAACATAAATAATCAGTTCTTTCGGAGAAATAAAATGTATGATATCTGTAGTAAGTTCAGTAGTAAGGTCATCTAAAAATCTAAACTCAGCAGAAAGAAACGCTAATTATTGAGCCTTCATAAGACAGATAGCTGCTTCTCTGCTGCATTTCTGCAGCCTTGAAAGGCTTCATATAGGAAAGTGAAATGAAAAGTACGTGTAGTAAATATGCAATTCATCTCTCTCCCTCTCTCTCTGTTTGCCATTAACATCAATAAGAGGAACACCTGTGATCATTAGATCTTCACGCTCGTGAAGCACCTGAATGATGCCTACAGTTAAAGAGTAACCTCGCACGTTAATTCACAATGTCTCTGTTTATGTCTCACAATCACTGTATTATGCAAATGTGATATTATTTCTTCATACGAGGAAACAGAGAGCATGTGCCAGCCATGCCCTGAAACTCTTTGTTTCGTAGTTTCTGTTCCGAACACAAATGTTGAAGAGTGCGTGTGGTGAGGTCTTCACAGATCTTCGCAGGTGTCCCTGTGATTCTGTGGCTGGATTCCCCGCCATTCCTTCCTTCATTCTGTGAGAGCTCATCATCCTTCCTCCGGCGAGCCATACATCACTGCTTCAGCAGAGAGATCGGCTCTTTAAGTTGCATGAACACAGTGTCAGCGAGTCACCCACACCTACAGCTGATGGATGACGCTCCACCCCAGAGACTCAGAGAGACACACTGCAGGAGTCTGTCTGTCCACACTCATATATATCTAGATATTCATCCATCCATCTGATTGGCTATCTACATATCATCTGAACAACTATCTGTTTATCTAAATATCAATCTGATCAATCTATACATCCATATGATCATCTGTCCATCCAACTAAATAATACATCTAAATTTTCATCTAACTAGCCTATCCATCCATCCTTAAATCCATCCTTCTATCCATTTATCTGAATATCCATCCATCCGTCCATCCATCCATCCATTTCTCTAAATATCCATCATCCACCCACCCATTCATCTGTCCATCCATCCATCCATCCATCTGTCTGTCCATCCATCTATCCATCCATCCATTTATCTGAATATCTTTCATCCAACCATTCATTTATCTAATTTTCCATCTGTCCATCCATCCATCCATCCATCCATTAATTTCTCTGAATATCCATCCATCCATCCATCCATCCATCCATCCATCCATTTATCTGAATATCTGTCATCCAACCATTCATTTATCTGATTATCCATCAGTCCATCTGTCCATCCATGCATCCATTTAACTGAATATCCATCCATCCACCCTTCCATCCATCCATCCATCCATATATTTAAATATCTGTCCATCCATCCATCCATCCATTTATCTAAATATCTCTATTTATCCATCCATCCATTTTTTCTGAATATTGATCCGTCCATCCATCCATCCATCCATCCATCCATCCATCCATCCATCCATCCATTTCTCTGAATATCCATCCATCCACCCACCCACCCATTCATCTGTTCATCCATCCATCCATCCATTTATCCGTCCATCCATTTATCTGAATATCCATCCATCCATCCATCCATCCATCCATCCATCCATCCATCCAATTATCTGAATATCTGTCATACAACCATTCATTTATCTGATTATCCATCAGTCCATCTGTCCATCCATGCATCCATTTATCTGAATATCCATCCCTCCACCCATCCATCCACCCATCCATCCATCCATCCATCCATCCATCCATCCATCCATCCATCCATCCATCCATCCATCCACCCACCCATCCATCCATCCATCCATCCATCCATCCATCCATCCATCCATCCAATGTCTATATGTCTGAAAATTCTTTTTAAAGAATCATGTATGTCATATTTCATAGATGTCTTATAATCATATAAGTTCCTAACATAACACAATTGTTTATCTTTGAGTCAGATCTTAGTGAATCAAAGTTTTTGGATATACTTTCCTAGGAAGGAAATAGAAAGTTTGTCAGGTTTGGTACTGGTTAGATCTGGGTTGGTTGGGTCACAGCTCTTATTTATTGGCTAATTAATGTGCATAATTATTTTTGAGTAGTCTCACGGTTGTTTCTTTTGAGACTGTCGGGATCTGACTGAGCGTTTGATAGACAGGAACATCCCTTGCTATGTAATAAAAACTAGTCAGGTCAGTGAATTGAATTTTCAAAGGCACAGCTGAAGTTGTCATTCAGTAAATGTCTTTGGTCACATTGTCGTAATGTCCTTGCGATGCACCATTTCCTTAGAAGTCCATTTGCAGCCTTCTTCTAACATAAAGTGCTACTAAACAGTCCCACCAGCTAGGATTTGACTCTGTCCAGACGGTATATTGTTATCAAGCCTCTTACCATGAAAGATCTACTCAGAGCTCTAATGCACTTTCTCTCAGTGTCTCTTTATCTTTCTGTTAAAAGCCTCATGCAGTTCTGGATGACTGTGAGCTGATAAAATATGGTTGTTAATTATAGCTGGATATCAAAGACCCGTCTTTTTTATGAGTATGAGTATGTGTCTGCAAACAGGCTCGAAACACCGCTGCAAGCCCGTCTCTCAGGTTTGAGGTCATAAAGCTGAGTTCAGGGCCCCGGGGCCACAGGAGACACCACCAATTTTCAGCTAAAAGCAGGTGTCAAAAAGACACTTCATGTCTGCTTCAGGTGGGAATGTGTTTGAAAGGGATTAGTACATCTTGTTTTCTCTTTAGTTGTTTTAATTGCACTGAAACTAGTTAGTGAAATTAATCCTGGTTGTATTATTTCAAAGGTACTTTGGTAAAAGATGAATCATAGGCTGGCGGTTATTGGCATTGTCTCTCACACTCACACACACACACACACACACACACACACACACACACTACGGGTGAACCCAAAGTCAGTGGCGGTCTCCGGTAGGATGGTTTTGGTCTTTTAAGGGAAGCGTCTGTCTGTTTGATGTGGTTTCAGTGGGTTGCTCAGTCATATCAAGCATTTTAAATCCAGATGACTTACAGGAAAACACTTTTTACACCTCAGGGAGGCTGAGTACATTTCCAAACCTAAAGTGACCAGTGGTATGATGGGGAAAGAGGAAGAGGTCAAAGGTTAAAGGGAGGATTTGGGAGTGTTTACACTTTGAGAGTTTTTCAAGCTTGAACAGAGTTTGTGTGTGTGTCTGTCGTAACTTAGAAATACTTAGGGTTTATACTTCAGAAATGTTTAGAAATAGTTTAGTAGGGCTGGGAGATTTTGTACTTGTTTTCTCTCAGATATTTGACACTATTAGACTTTTCTTTCTTTTTTTAAATGATCAGTGTTGTCAAGTAGATTCAAATTGTTTAATGTAAAAATAAATAAGTAAATACAATGCAGTCAAATTAATCTTTCCCCAATAAATGTAAATTTAATTAAATGTAATTATCTGCATAAATATAGTTGCAGTTTTGAGAATGCATGAGAAAACTGAGTTGGCATTTTTGTGGTGGAGTGTGAAAGGGAGTGAAAGCTTTTGAAAGATGAGACGATACTTTAAAAAAGGTCATGACCTCTCAGGCTAGTCCATGATTTGTTTGGAGTTGATGTTTGTTTGTCTGTGTAAAGTAGATGTGTATTCCCATAGGACAGTCAAAGATTAGAACTCTTTATTTACACTGATCTGTAATCTCTTGATAATTTTCCCTCGACAGAAATTAAATTAAGTGGAGCACAAACAGAGAGTCCTGTAGTGTTTAAGAAAAGATCTGCAAATTTATTAATTGTTTTTCTATGAAAATTACCCATGAAATCCCATGACATCAGCTCTCAGCTAGAGTTTGTTTTTTGTATGTGTATGTTTGCCCCATAAGTAATCAGGTCACCCATGATCTGTTTTAATACAGCACACACACACACACACACACCTCCAGACAGGCAGATCTCAAACCTAATCCCATAATCTATATAATTGCAGATCTCCATAAGTAATAAACACTTGAACCTCCCTCCTGTGTATGAATGCTCTGTCTTACAGTGAACCTGAGGATGAACACCCTCTTCCTGTGAGATCCAACATTGTGGGGCAGAAACTCAACACCTGTTTGTTGTTGTAAGGGTGTGTTTCTTAATGCAATGGAGGTCACCCAGGTGCCTGTGTAACCTTTCATTCCTCACACACACTTAGACTGCTGGTGCTAAAATGTCTTAAAGGCACAATTCACTGAAAAATAAACGTTCTGTCATCATTTACTCAACCTCATTTCAAACCCGCATGAACCGTTTTCTTCTGTAAAACACAAAGGATGTTTTAAGGGATGCTCTGGATGTCCTTGTTGACCAGAGCTATCCGGCTCCAAAAAGGAAAAAAAAAAATACACTGTGAAACAGTCCACATTGTCCAGTATATTCCAAGTCGTATAAAGCGTTTGAAAGCTTTGTATGTTGTATTGAGTATGTTAGCATGCAGACATTGAGGTCTTCTGAGTGTCTGTTAGCATTCGGCTATATTATAGTTTTAAGTAGCCGTTAGCATGTTTGCTGCATAGCCAAGCAGTTCTTGTAATGTTTTAAGTGGTTATGGCATGTTGCTGTGTGTGCTGTCGCTAGGGAGTGTTTGTTAGTACAGTATGTCACATTACAATTATACAGTTAAAAAGCTGTTCAGGGCTATCGTTAGCATCTTTCTATATGATTAAATGGTTCCTGGGATGTTTTAGTAGTTGTTAGCATGCGCTGTACAGTTATGTGATTGCTAGGGAGTTTTCAGTGTTTGTAAACACACCACGCATGGTTATCCAGTGAGGGTTCTTCTTGTTGTTAGCGTGTTTCTATATGGTTGTGTTTTCTAGATTATTTTAGTTGTTGTTAGCATGATGCTGTAGTTGTAAGGGAGTTTCGAGTTATCCAGATTGCAGAAATGTCCTTATTAGTTTTTAAGCATGTTTCTATATGGTTGTGTTTTCTATAATAGTTGATACAGTTACTTGGATGCTAGAGAGTTTTTATTGTTTGTTAGCATGTCAATGTACAGTTATGAAGTTTGCTGAGGTGCTTTTAGTGGTTTTTAGCATGTATATCCCTTCTGAAAAAAACAGCATATTCTGGTTAGGTATGCTTTTATGCTGGGATATAGTTTAACCTGGTTCTTTGCTGGTTTAAGCTGGTCATGTGCTGACAAAGGACCAGGATAAACCAGCAAAGGACCAGCATAAACCTTTTAAACCAGCTCCCCAGCTTCAAAACATACTTAACCAGCATATGCTGTTTTTGTTTTAGCAAGGTTAAGGGTTTCCTAAGTGTTTCAGTCATTGTTGGCATATTACTTCAGTTTTTGAATGTATTTTAGCATGCCATTGTACATTTAAGCAGCTGCTAGGGTTTTCTTTAACATTTTTATGGTTAAATAGTTCCTTAAGTGTTTTATATATAGTTGTTAGCATGTTGCCGTACAGTTTTGAGTGTCTTGATGAGTTACATGCTAGTACTTGAGGTGGCTTATACTTAGTTAATACTTAAAGGTTTATTGGAATAAATCACAGTAAGTATGACATTTTCTAAGTATAGAAAATCACTTTTGCAAGTAATGTGATCCATAAGTGTTGGAATCATTCCTCAGAATTTGTGTGCATTGTTGAGATCAAGCTCCAGCCTATAGCATGCGAGTGTGAAATGTCTGAGGATTAGGAGTGACACTGCTGGTTCTGGAATGCCTTTCATTGCTGTCAGGTATTTTTGTCGCTCTGTCTTCTCCCTTTGTGTTGCTTTAGTGTGTGTTTTGTGATGATGACAGCTCATCTCCTGGCAGTTGAGCTCTTCGAGCTTGGGTTAATGTAGAAAGCTGCCGCTCGGACTGACTTCATGCCGTTGTTAAGGGTTGATGTTGACGAAGCCCCTGTGTAATTTTCCCTCTGAAAAATGGCTGTTATGACTTTGGCCTGCATACTCTACCCATGACATCAAAGACATTCCTCCGGCTTACCGTGCTGTTAGATCTGCCCGCCTAGCACACACTCAAACACACACACGTGCTCTTCTCTGTGATTAGATTGATGAAAATGAGGGGTGCGTCCTCAGACGTGTCATTACGAACGCTGTAGCTCATAACTCAGACCGGGTCGTCTGTCTCTGTGAGACCTCCAGCAAACCTCTAATTACTCTACATGTGTTTAATGTCTTCACAGCAGGACTCTCTCCTTTCAATACAGTTTGGTGGGATTTCAGACTTTTAAAGGGGCCATAGCCTACACCGTGGATGCTTGGTTCAGTTTTTACCTGCAAAGTTCGATCAGTTCCAACCCTTCTCTGTATTACTAGAATATTAGAGTTGTATTAGTACTAATGCCTTATTTTACATCTTAATCCTATTCAATACCTAAACTTAACAACTACCTTGCTAACTAGTAATAAGCAGCAAATTAGGAAGTTATTGAAGGAAAAATTATAGTTAATAGTGAATAGTGACCTTGTCTTTCTCCCCAGTTTGCCTCGTCTCACCTTCTTGTCTCCTTTCCCTCTTTATCCCACATCTCGTCCTTTCCTTTTGATTCCTCTTGCCTCGTTTCATCTCTCATCTAAATCCTTCTTCCTTGATTTTCTCAGATCTTTTCTTCTCCTTAAAGTTACATTCCTAACTTGACGTAAATCTCTTTCAGTTCTCACAACGTCTTCTGAATGTCCAGTGTCTCATATTGTAAGCGATCTCTGTGGTCGTACTCATAGTGGAGCCTGTCTCTCCATGGCAGCGCTGAGAAACGTCTAAAGCAGATTATTCCCATAAAAGCCCTCAGACTCTCCTGACCTCCACGCACCCCTGGAGCCAGCCCACCTGCCCTCGTCTCTTTCTCGTCTTCTTCTTTATCGTCTCACAGCCTCTCATCTTCAAAGGCCCTTCAAACAGCGCCGTGACTCCGGCCCAAACCAGATGAGAATCGAACGGCTCCTCCCTGAAGTTTGGCTTTGTCCCCTTCTTACAATCCTCCCATAACTGTGAGAGACGTTATGTAACTGTATTACACAGACAAAACTCAGCTAGTCATAACCCTGCCCTGCTCACTGGTTACAGTCAGAAGTGAAGACACTTTAAAAGCTGAAACACTCCCATAATGCCACAGTAAAACTTTCCATTTTACATTTCCTCTGAATAAGTGCTGGAGAGCACAGCCAGAGAGGTCTGTCATCAGGAACCAGAGAGCAGGGAAGAGGGAGGAATGGATTTAAGAGCTACAAGGAATTCCAATTTCCAGAGTACTTGTGAGGGAGACCAACCAACCGGCCGGCCAGCACTGGCAGATAAGTGTGTGTTAGTGATGCGTTTGATAAAACACACACACTTCCTGCCCATAATATCTCTCTGATGTCGTCACATGATAATTGAGCTCTTGAACTAATGGCATGGCAACCCTATATTTACTGTGTACTGAATCTAAATAACCTGTTAGTTCTAAATCAGATGGAATAAAACATGTATAAACAAGCCTAAGCTGCTTTTTAGGTGAGTTTTAAGCACTCAGATATTATGTTGGTCATGCTAGGGGACAAGCTAGACCATGTTAAACCAGCTAAGACATTAAAAACCACCTTGGCTGACCATCTAAACCATCTGAAGACCACAAAGGAGGCAACAAACCAGGCTGGTCTAACCAGTTTTTTGCCAGGACATGCATCATGATGAACTCTTTTAGTTTTTTTGGAGCAAGAAACCTCGACTAATATTAACTTAAAACTATAAAATGCTACAAAAGTGTGGAGTATGTCCCCTTTAAAAGTCTGAAATCCCACTAAACCAGGTGGGCCCTCACTACCCGTAACCCAGCCGTGGTGCCAGTAAGTGGGTCTCTGGAATAATGCAAACTCTCTTTTTTTATCTGACTTAAAAGCTTGTCTTCATAAATCATTTTTATGAGCAAACCAGTGCCGAGGTCGAAAAACAACACCTGTGGAAGTGAGGAGAGAAAAAGAGGGAGGCAGAAAGCACTCTGTTGAAGCTTCTTTTCAGAGTTTCAGTGAGTCTTTAAGACCCCAAACCCTCATATCTCATTTATCTTAGCCAGATGTTTTTACACTGTCTATATATATACTTTTTAGTTTTTTACACAGACAGACAGATGCAGAGTCCCTAAACTGACTGAAGTAAAAAAAGAAAGCTGCACTCAAAAAATATTTTTCATAATGATTAATATGGTATTATATATTGGTATTATATGGTATTATATATTCTCCTGCTGCAATATAAAAGATACAAATCTTTCTATAAAAACAATTGTGCATGACATCACAGATTGTGGGTGGAGCCTCATGTCGTGGTTCACAGAAGAGCCTCGTTGATTTGCAGGCAGCACTTGTATCTCAAACCCCAGCAGATCAGCGACTGGACAGTCTGCGGTCCGTCACGGCTTTGACAGGCAGTGTAAATTCTTGACCATGCAGTCTCAGACATCTCTTACGGCTGGGGACTGAACGCCTGCTCTCAGGAATCCGTCCATATGAATAAACGCTGGCTGCCTGTTAGTCTGAGCCACAATAACATTCCTGTTTTTTCTCTCTTTCGGTCTTTCCTCTGTTGTCGGATTATCTGCAGAGCTGTTTGTTCAGCCTATGGGATCTGACACGCTTTCTCTCACCTCTTGACCCTGTGTGTTGAGTGTATGCATGTCTGCGGGCCCATTTTTTTTGACCCACGTTCCTGTCTAGGGTGAATTTAACTCTTTCCTGATTGAATGTGACTCTGGGCCTGGTGCTGTTGTTGGTTATATGTCTGTAATCGGTCCGAAGGCTAAATGAGTGTCTCGAAAGCTCCTGATGTCTGAGATCTTTCCAGACGATTCCACAGCTATGAGGTTCAAACTGACTTGTTTCCACTCAAACAGATGCCAGACCACACGAGTGGATTGGCCTTTCCATACACACACACACATATGTGCTTAGATTACCCTGTTATGGCCTGCAAATCATTGTCTCACAACACATTTAAAATATGAAGCCTATTTTAGAGTATTACGATTTTTTGCATTGTGTTATTATATTAATGTCAAGCACATGTTGATGCTACTGTTGTGATGTTTTTCATTTTATTTTATTATGATTTTCTTTAATTAAAATAACCAAAAAAACAAGTTGTGTATCAGATACAGCTTATTATTGTTATAAATAAAAATAGTAATAGTATTATTATTACTAGTAGTTGTTGTTGTAATGAAATAATTATAATTAGTGATTGTTATTAATAATTTGTTATTAAGGTTTTTTATAATAAAAATCCTTATTATCAATGTTATTAAAGCATTTTGAATATCACAATGCTTATTATTACTAATATGCATTGTTGTGGATATATTAATATATGATTGTTCCTCATTTCTAATGTTATTAATAGTAATTATTGTTTAAAATTGTATTATTATTGTATTATTATATTATAATATCACATATCACATCATATTATATAATTGTTGTATATAATATGATATAATATACTATAATGTTATTTATAATAATAATTAGTAACAGCTGCAGTAACTATTATTATAATTTATAGTATAGTATTTTAATATCTCCATTACTTATAATAATAAAAATACAAATAAAAATACATTCTATATTAAATGCTCCAATTTCATAAATATAATGTCACACTCCAGCAAATAAATAAATATATAGATAAAGTGTTTTTCCCCCTAAATTTGTATATATGTTTTGAAAATAATTTTTTTAAATATTTATTTTTAAATATAATTATTTAAATTATGGGTTGAAATACGACCCATTTCTGGACCCTTCTCCATATAATGATCTCTGGTTTTAGACACACAGGCTTTGTCCTAAATTATAGCCCTTCTGCAACGAGTCTCTGTGTTGTAAGCATGCTCTTGCCCACAGATGACCGTCTGTTATCAGCAGAACCCTCTTCACATTATCTATGGCCTGAATGACAGTGTCAAGTGTCAAACTGCAGTCAAGAGGAGGAGGATTTTCTACTTGTGATTTTACAGCTCATATAGAGAAAGAGAGAAAGTGAAAGACAAGCCAATGAGGTCCAGGAATAGCGTTTGTCAAAAAGTGTTGCTACTTTGCCTTTAAGACTGTGTACAAGCATAGTTCAGGTTTCATTTAACTTTTCACCAATTCATTTCTTTTTAGAGCCACTACAACTCCTTTCACACATGTTGCTTTTACAAAGAATGACTGCATCTACACGCTCAAACTTCAGATACAAATCCAGTTATTTGTGCATTCTCAGAAACATTTACTCGCTCTTTAGCTTTACATTCAACTCTTCTCCGATTCTGTCATTCCTTCTGAGGTCGTGGCACCAGAATAACCACTTATTATAAATGCATTAGCTTCTGTCTGTATGTCCACTTCCTCTCAGTCTTTTTGCATGGATTCTCCTGATGATGTGCTATGTGTAGGGGTGTGACGAGAAACTTATCCCACGAGATGAGACACTGGGTTTATGGGAACGAGACAAGATTTTTAGACTTTTTAAAATAAATTCTCAATGATAAAATATATTGGGAAAAATAGTATTTTATTCAACAAATAAATTCCAAAAATGCCGTGCATTTTATAATCAACTTTTTGAAATTAAACTATATTGATGAATTACATGCAGTAATAAACAACACAAAAATGACAAACAGTGTAAATAAATAAAACCAAATAACACAAATATCACTTTAAAAGCAGGGTGAGGGATTTAAAAAAAAAAGTCGGGCCGAATATCAAAACAAACTCATCTAGAGCTTAAAGGCCAAAGTATACTTCAGCCATCTGCATTACGTCATTTTCGTCATCAGGAGGGCTCGCGGACACCCGCACCCTGTCCGTGTGCAGGCAATTTTTCAAGTCTGCGTACAACAGTGTATGCACGAGAAGAATGCTAAAAGAGTAGGCACAGAATCAGGGCTAAACGCTTGGGCCACTTTTGCATTTCAGCAATGTGTGCGTTGAAATCACACATGCACCTATTCAGCTTAATCCATTGATTCATGCAGTGATATGCTGGATTTTTGAATATGAAACCGGAGAACGGTCATGCAGTGATTCCCGTATGCTCTATAAGACGCATATACAGATACATCTGTGTGCTGTAATCATATGGGAACTTCCCGAGATATCCGAGACACTTACTAATGTCACAGATCATCCATGAAACTAAACTGGGGAATTCTGTCTCTCTCTATGTCTGGCTCATTCACTTTCACACCCTTCTGGAGCTGTTGGTGAATTTAGTGGGTAATGAGGCGTCTGCTGATGGATTGCTCTCACACACAAACATACACACAGTCTTATTCTGTTTCTTGTTGCTTTATTTGGTCTCATTTTGACCAATTTGATGACATGCTGTAGCTTCCCAAAGTTCCCCTAGAGGCCTCAGAGTTTCCCACAACAAAAGCATCTGGCGTTCCGCTGAAGTTCACTTTCTCATTGGTTTATCTTCAGTTAAATTTAATTAAAGGAATAGTTAAGCCAAAAATTAATTGTGTCATCAATTTCTGCTACTCGTCTCTATTCAGAACTTCCTTTACTTCTGTAGAGCATGCCAAAAAGAAGGGAAAAAAAGTCTGCCAGTGGAGTAAAATACAAATAAACTTTAAGTAAAAAAAAAATTAACCCATTGCTATATATTTATTTCTTTATTTATTATTATTATTCCACAGAATGTGATTAACAAAATGTGAATGTGAGTCGCTTCAGTTTACTTCCTTGGAACTCATATAAATTCCACTTAAGTCATTTGTATAATTTATGCCACTTTGATCTGAATATGTAATCATATATAAATATGTTGATGAGCACATGATTGTCATAAAACATTTGCCATTTAGTTTCCATTGATCATTAAGATAATGAGGGTGGAAAACCATCACGCAAAACAAAATTATGCATGTTTTGGGGAAAATAAACATGACAAAAAATACCAGTAACTTAAGTGGAATCCTATTTTTTCATTGGAAACCAATTATTTTCAATTGTGTTCTACTATATAATGCTACATTTAGCTGTTCTTCTATTCTTTGGGTTAGTTGGAGTATGCAACAACAACAAAAAGCAGTGGAATTTATATGAATTTGATAATCGATCTGTGTAACGTAAACTGCAAATAAATAAATAATAATAATAAATAAGCTCATTAACATATGCCAAACAATATTTGCATATTACATAAAAGGTATTTAACAAGTGAACTGGATGGGGAAGCTTTGTTTTATAAATGCTACAGAATATGCCTATATTAGATCTATGTAGTTACCAAAATGGGTCCCACTTTATATTAAGTGTCCCTAATACCGGTGTACTTACATAGTAACTAGATGTGTATCTAGTATGTAACCACAGTGTACGTAAAGATTGCTACATAGTATCTAGA
>JAUCMT010000035.1:2883639-2907044 GCA_032357475.1 Enteromius thamalakanensis
TATATATATATATATATATATATATATATATATATATATATACAGTATATACACATACATACATATACACACAAACATATAAAATAAAATAATAATATAAAACTGATGTTAATATATAAAAAAAAAAATAGCATCGGTAAGAACTCTTGTGTAAATGCTAGTGTACATATTGTTTAAATATTGTCTTTATTTATCATATTATTTTTATGATTATTTAATTGTGTATTAAATTACAGATTCTCTCTTCACAAAACTGTCATATATACATGAAGCAGTGGTTTGTTTATTTGTGTTGGTGCACAGGTGCAAAACCTACACTGAAAAAACTTCCACAGAAGTTCCACTGAAGTCAGGGTAAATGTAGACCCGTTTGTTTGCCTTTGATTTGTATTATTCGCCTCATTTAAGTACATCTTTCAGTTTCATTTGGCACATGGCGAGGTTTCATTTTTGCAACCTGTGTGCATATTACAGTTCAGATGTCTGTCGGGTTAGGGTGACATACAAATCTAGCAGGTCAACTGTGGGAAAGATGTCCCTCGACTTTTTCCTCAGACACTCCCAGGACTCTGAGCAGGTACGCAGCTGGTGCCGTTTCGGGCGGGAGTTCCCGTGAACCAGAGCACACGTTTCTGAGAGCAGAAGGGTGGGAAGCACAAGGAACCTGCTGTTTCCCATCCCAGGTGGAAGGCTTTATGTGAGGCATACAGAGGGTCGGGCTCAATACCTGCTGTGCCGCTGAGACCCCCCTCACCTGGTGGACTCGTGTCTGAACAGGCACAACCCGAATCCATTGTCTCTCACCAGGGGCCAATCTCTCCACAGGCCAACCGCCTGACACCCACAACACCAGGGATAAAGACTCCCATCTGCTGGCCTTGACTTGCTGCCAGATGGGCTGAAGACCCACTGCAGAGCCGAGGAACCAGGAAGAAGCTTTTTTTTCCCCTTCGGAGGGTGCACTGCAAGGGAAGCAATCCAAAAGCATTCGAAATCCTCCAAAATTGCGTAAGCTGTGAAATCTGGCACAGCTTTCCACTTGAAAACAATGGGCTGTCTTTAAAAGATCCCCATTGAATTTCTGACGAGCCCGAAACTGCGATACCTTGCGACTTCCTATTGAATGAACGCAGAGCACAGTCCTGAGCCGTAAATGAGGCTTAATGCATATTAAGTGACCCCGCAGGTTCGGTTGTTGTGACATTCCAGTCAGGCTATTGTGTTCCCATTCCTCTGTGCACGTGACAAGAAGTGGCTGTTTGGAAAAGCAAAAAGAAGAAAAAGAAAAGAAAGCTTTTGTTTACTGGACCTGGCCTCAGGTGCAGGTGACCTTTGACTCCTCCAGCTCGCAGGTGGAACAAAAGACCCTTGAGGTGGAAACATGTTTGCCTCCAGCAAAACACATAACAACACTGCTATAATTATATTTCAAAACAAGTCAACGATTGGTAATGCCAATATCAACGAAACACTCATGAGTGCTTAAATATTTAGGAAAGCAAATTAAGGGATTTCATTGCAGAACTTCAACATGTGCCGAGCAGTGGCCAGCTGTAGATTTTGGACATTTGAAGTGGATCAAAAAAGTTAACCAAACTTGTCCTAAGACAAGAACGCATTTTGGTTTTAAATTTTGGGACAACTTTGGCATTGATCCACCTCAAATATTGACT
Source organism: Enteromius thamalakanensis (assembly GCA_032357475.1). Classification (NCBI taxonomy): domain Eukaryota; kingdom Metazoa; phylum Chordata; class Actinopteri; order Cypriniformes; family Cyprinidae; genus Enteromius; species Enteromius thamalakanensis. The sequence goes on from JAUCMT010000035.1 coordinate 2,885,313, forward strand.
ACTGTATACTGTGTTTATTATTATTATATTTTTACTATTATACTATTATTATTACAGACTCTGTTCCAGGTATATTATATTATATTTAACTTCGTTCACATAGTTGTTTAAGTGAGAGTTTTCAGAAAACAAGGTGCTGTATAAATATTAAAACTATTAAAAAATACTAAATATTTGTTCAATTAATTTGAGACCTTTTATCTTTAAATATAAATATTCTAATATAAAGTTCCTGGTGTATTATATTATATTAATACTGAAACTTTCATTTCAGATTTCATATTGAAGTTCAATTGTTTAGGAAAACATTTTAAAAAAGATAAATAATATAACATACTAAATATTTATTTAGAAATTTCAGGATTGTTTTTTTTATGTAAATAATTTTACTAGCGCTGTCAAAAGATTTAATCCTAATTAATCACATCCAAAATAATTTTTTTTTATAATTATTATATATAAATACACACACGTATATATTTCATAACAAAAAATTTTTTTATTTATAATATGTTATATAAATATAAATATAAATAATATAAATATAGACATGTAAAAATATTGCAAACTAAAACTTCTATACAATTCTGTAATTGGTGTATTATATAATATATTATATTTTTATAATAAAATTTATAATAATATAATTAATTATATAAATGATAATTTATTGACACTGTTAAGAAAAAAAATTATAATATATATACATGTATATATATAATAACACACTACATTTAATATGAACAATTTCAGGTTGATTTTACATTCGATTTGACAAGATTAGATATTCAGCTTCTTGATATGTGCCACTTATTTTTTGTTAAATACAACTGGTACAGTATTAGTTTCTGTTTAGATGACATGAGTCAGTTTGACAGTGGTACCATTTCCCATCAGGAAGCATTACTGTTTCAGCAGCTTCCCCAGAGGCGATGATGACCCTCCATCAACACTAGTGAATCCCTGTTTGGCAGATCGATGATTGATCATTTATCTCTTTGGAGATTATATTTTCTCGAGACGTCTCATCCTTCAACCCTGTCCCAGAAGCTAAACACAGGATACGGTTCAGTGACAAGTAAGTCTGGTTGAAAGAACAGGAACAATACTTCCTCTGATTGCCGGATGACAATAGGACCAGTGACGATGCTTTAAAGTACAGGAATATAAAAAAGCCATAAAAACGTATGCTATTAAACAAAAAATGCACAAATAACATCCCTAACTGTACAAAAGAAGAGTTTGTGTTTCCCCAGAGGTTTTAGTGTTTGGGTTTGAGACGTGCACTGGCTCAACACTGCCACCAAGCGGCCCGTCCTCAAAAAGTCAAGAGGAAATAGTGCTCGCCTGCTTCTTGTCATTCTCTGGAGTGGGTGAGCTGTGGTTAGCCTGGTGAGATGACTTCACTGGAAGGGAAACACATAGAATGGGATGGGATTTTCCATTGCGCTGCGGTGTGAGAATGCTCAGACCCTCTCGTTTCAAAAAAGCGTTCGGCTGAATTACAGACAGAAACCTTTACAGCCAAAAGGGAAATCCTAGTAATCCTTCAGGATTTCATGTTCAACATGTCTGTTTGTGTTAAAGACTTGTCTTTGTAGAACTAAAAAAAAATTGCACTGCAAATAAAATATAATGAGATGCAAGTCACACATCACTATTTCAAAAACGCAGAAGGAAAAGTCCACGCTAGTGTTTTCTGATGCCAGTAAACGATGGGAGTGTTGAAGAGCTACAACGAATTTGCATACTTGTGTTATGGGTGTGTGGGAATGTAAGTACCTGGCAATAATAAAAGACTGCATACTATCAACAGAGCTATATAAAATCAGCTAAACATCTTCTAAACGAAGTGCAACAAAACACTTACAAATCCATCAAACAGCCTACAAATCAGTAAAGTTTAGAGCTTTTTTTAAAGAGCAATGTATTATTTTAAACCACCAAGATGAAAAAAATATATAATGGTTGAGGTCTTAAAAAAATGCATAATAGCTTTTTTTTAATTCGCTTGATTTATTAAAGCTGCTAATAAAGGTGTGCTATTAAGCTTTTTCCTTTGTCAATCAACCATGTTCCTCATAAACCAGTTAAATTAGTATAATTTAACACTATTTCCACCAACAAAAAACTCCATAAAACACATTATGATACAGTCTGTGCCGTCGTTAATAGTGTCTATACCTTACCTTCTCATTAAATTAAAAGTACTCGAAGAAACTCTTGATTACATGAATGTATGCTTTACTCATTTGGTGTACGATGACAAAGTTAGCAGGCGCTGTAATCATGGTATATTTACTAAGGGATTTTGATGCTCATAGGATGCCTAATAATTCAAACGCAACCAAATCGCATTAATAAAAGTTTAACAAGCACACATTAGCGATAGCATTAGCATACATCGAGAAAATCCATCCCAATCTGATCTGTTTAGATTTGTTAAATCTTGCCATACACTGAAACAACAGACAACGAAGCGCACAAACTTGCGAAAGCAAACACAGACGCAAAGTTGTGCAGGGTGAAGTCGACACACAAAGTGCCGGGATTAGCGGTGTTGGCTTTCTTTCCATCGTGTGAGAGAGTGTTACCACAGGAAACCTGATCTTCTTCAATAATTCACAGTAACACTGGACCACTACAGCATTCTCCATTAGCCCTGCTCAAGACCTTTGGCCTTACACCTCTCATTTGCTGTATTTCTGGCACACTGGATAGTCAACACTGGTCAACAATATTATATAATGATTACAAGACAAGTAATGGAAATTGTGTACTGATCTCTCTTGCATTCAATGATAACATCTTACACAGAGTCCTTCTGATTTATATTGAATTTACCTTTCCTCACTGAAGAACTGTGTTATCTTAAAGTACTTGTCCTTCATTCTTGTACACCTAATATATCAGGGACTTTAACAATTCCCTTTTTTATGGCAAAATCACTTTACAAGTTGTTCAAACGTAAATTGTGTTTACACATCCTTCCTATAATGATAAAATCCACCAAGTGCTTTTTTTAATCAGGCTGTTCTGAGATTCCTGTCAGAATGACATAGTTCTGCACAGGCCCCTCCCACGACGGTTGATTGACAAGACCATCTAAAGCAAGCAGTAACATGAGAAGGGCTGGTCCTCCAACAGAAGAGAGGGGTGGGATCAGCAGAGCTCATTAGTATTTAAAGCAACATGAACTCGCTCGCTAGAAACAGCCGATTTTGGCAGAAATGTACACCCATATAACGATATTTCCAATTTCTCTAAATAATATAAATATTTTGTATCAAACAAAATAAAATACATTGAAATATATCGAAAAATTTCTGTGTGTATTTTTTAGGCGGTCTCACTTTATATTAAATGTCCCTAATACATGTGTACTTCCATAGTAACTAGATGTGTATCTTGTATGTAACCACAGTGTAAGTACACATTGCTACATAGTATCTACAGCTGTAATATTTCTGTAACTCCACACATCTAACAACCCTCAGAATGGTGTGTGTGAGTACAAATGTGTAACAGGACATTGGTAACAACACTTTTTCACTTCACTAAGTAGCCATGTAACAGGAATTACATAGCTACATTTAGTAACAGCAGTATGTGTAAGAGTAACTGGAACAGGGGGTGGTGAGGGGGTGTAGTTGGGTAGGTGTTGGGATATGTAAAGTGGGTGGAGTTGGTGCACCTCTGTAATACCAGTGTATAAACATGGTAACTTCTCAGGAACTACCCACTTAATATAAAGTTTAACATTCTGGACACCAGCCACAATTTATATGTAAAGCCTAATTTACTGCCCGCTGCTGTGTAACATCAGAGTAACTACAAGCTAAATACAGAGCAATTGTCTATTTAATATAAAGTGTAACACTTTATTTACCACAAAGTGCTGTTAGACCTGTGACACATTTGTACTTTCATTACCAAAAAGTGTTGTTACCAATGTCCTGTTACACATTTGTACTTACACACACCACTCTGAGGGTTGTTACATGTGTGTAGTTACAGAAATATTACAGCTGTAGATACTATGTACTGGTGTGTACTTCCACTGTAGTTACATACTACATACACATCTAGTAACTATGAAAGTACACGGGTACTAGGGACACTTAATATAAAGTGGGACCCAAAAAGGTTTTAAATAATGTTTTCTACTACATCTTTGCATCTGTTGTGTTTGTTTTGGAGTGTCCCAGGCCTCAGAAAGCAAACGCCCAGCAGGACTCCGGCAGTATTGAGTCTACTCTTTCTCACGATTAGGAAAACTGTAAAGATCAAAGGTAAAGGAAAAGAGAGGAGAAAAAACTACAACCACCATGTAGTCCTTTTTATTCCAGAACATTAATACTCTATTAGAGTCATCAAATGTGGTTGTACAGCACCCCAGGGAGTTTGTCCACAAAACATGACGTTTTTTTCTCTCTCCTTTTGCTGGTTTCCCAAACTTAGGCACACATACTTTGGAATCTAAATTGGAAATGTTTCTGGAAACCAAAATTCATACATAAAGGACAGTATAAACACAACTAAAATAGTTACTTGTGTGTGTGTGTGTATTTATAGTGTGCGATGGACAGAAACAGGCCACTGTCATAATCCAATATGAAGGAAGATGCAGAGCTTTTCTTAATTCGATTGGGCAGACATGTGGACTCTATTTTATCTGAGTGGAGGAGGACAGCTGGATATCAGTTATTAATATATAGAATGCTTTGAGATGAGTTAGATCCTCTGCGTTTTTAATCTTGTTAATTCGCTTTCTCTCGTCGGACAGGAGGGAACTGTTATGGACCGTCTAGAAAATGTCTTTAATTCAAGGCTCATGTCGACTCGAGCCTTGCTCAGGTTGAGCTTTGTGAAGGCCGAGACATTCTCAATTTCATGAACCCAGTCACCGTATCTGTAAGATCACAATGCATAACCTGACTTAAGGTGTCACATTCTCAGATTTGCCGAGCTAAATGCAGCGGGCGTTAACATAAACTGTCAGTTTTGTCTTTCAAGTCAACTATTGTCATGAATGAACATTTTGAAGAAAGTCCTGAATGCTAACATATCTGGTTTAGATAAGTTAAAGTTAAAACTTACCCAAAATTTCATTGAAATATTTTTCAAGATGCCAATGTGTTCGTTTCTTTTACATATTTGAAGTGAAAAGCTCTGTGTTTTTAAGAAACAGATCTTCAAGCCATTGCTAAAATACAATCCTTTATCCCTAATATTGCTTTCTAAAAAAAATATTTTAATTTTTATGTGTAAATGATGACAGAATTTTCAGCTTTGAGTGATCTATCACTTTAAGTACGTACAACATTACGTAGAAAATGATTCTTCAAAAGCAGCACAGAGGCAGAAAAATCACTCACTGGCATTGTAGCTGTCCGCACATTGTTCAGAATGACTCCCCTGAGCCAGTTTGGCATGAGAAGCAAGACTCTGGGCTCCACTGAGGATCAGAGCGTGTGGTTCTCTTTCTCTCTCTCTCTCTCTCACACACACACACACACACACACACACACAAGCACAATGAAGTTAGGAATACATAACTAAGTCTTGGTTTTGGCTCGGCTGAGCTAGTGTTCATTCCCAGTATGTCCTTGCTTTTGGATCTACAGTACATCTTGTCTGGAGAGTGATTACAGAACGGACTAAAACTTTGAGGCACTATTTACCTTTCATAGTAGCTTGTGCAGTGGGCAGATAATGAAAGTGTTTTAGACTGTTTCTAATCACGCAATCACCTAAAGTTGTACACCATTAAATTTTGATTTGCAGGCATTAGATTTGCACTTTTACGTTTGTACTAAGATACTATATACTGTAGAAGACAGTGTAGCTACATAACTTTCAATGGTTTGGAAAATGAAAATGTTTTGATAGATGGATGCATTGATGCATAGATGGATGGATGGACAGGTTGGATGGATGGTTGGATGTATGTAGGTATGGATGGCTAAATGGATGGACTAGTGTAGAAACAGATGGATGGTTGAAGGTATGGATGGATTGATGGATGGATGGATGGATGGATGGATGGATGGATGGATGGATGGATGGATGGATGGACGGGTATAGAAATAAATGGATGTTTGGAGGTATGTATGTATGGATAGATGGACGTGGTGTAGAAAGAGATGGATGGTCGGAGGTATGAAGGGATGGATGGACAAATGTAAGTTTAACAGGTCTACAAATGAATGGGTGGATGAATGATGGACAGATGGATGGATAGACAAACAGATGGATGGATGTACGTATGGATGGATGTATGGACAAATGGGTGGATGGGCTGATGGATAGATGGATGGACAAAGAGGTGGATGGATGGATGGATGGATGGACAGATTTACAAACGGATGGATGGATGGATGGATTAATGCTTAAATCAATGTATGGAAGGCTGAACAAACAAATGGTTGGATGGATAGACAGACAGACAAACGGATGGATGGTTAAATGGGTGGATGAATAAACAGATGGATGGTTAAATGTATGCATGGATGGATGGGTAAATGGATGGATAGATGTTTAGGTTTAATTAAAAGTATGGATAAATGGCTAAATGTATGTACGGATGGATAGATGGATGGATGGATAGATGGTTAGGCCTAAATAAAAGTATGTATGGATGGTTAAATATATGGATGGATGAACAAACAGATGGTTGGATGGTAGACAGACAGAGAAACTAATGGATGGTTGGATGGGTGGATGGATAAATGAATGGATGGTTATATGTATGTATGGATGGATGGATAAATGGATGGGTGGATTGATGTTTTAAGCCTAAATATAAGTATGGATGGATGGTTAAATGCAAGTACGGATGGATGGATAAATGGATGGATGGATGGATGGATAGATAGATGGTTAGGCCTAAATCAAAGTATGGATGGATGGACAAAAAGATGAATGAACGGACAGGCAGATAGACAAACGGATGGATGAATGGATGGATGTATGGATAGACAGACAAACGTATGGATCTACGGATGGATGGGTAGACAAACAGATGTATGTATGGATGGATGAAAGGTTAGATGTATGGACTGTTATATGGACAAATGGGTGGATGGATGAATGGATGAACAGATGGATTGATAAATGTTTGTACAGATGGACGGATGGATAGAGATTCTTTAATTCAGTTTTCCTGGCCAGTTCCTGTGGGGTGTGGTCAACTCAATTCAAATTCACACTAAGTTCACTTCTTTATTTTGAATAACTATTCTAAAGATTTGGACTGACATCTAAAAGGCAAATAGTTTGTTGACTTCCACTGAATGTGCTTTACAGTTAAGACATTTTTCACACAAACACAAACAGAGTAAAATAATTTTCCTAAAGTGACATTAGAGTTTAGGTTGTATTTAACCCGGGACTGTTCCTGGCAAATGTTTTCAGAAGTCAACTGTGAAGTATGAGACAGAACACGAGTGGCGTGACACGCAGTGTTGGTGTTTAGCATTATGCTGATAACTTCTATAGACCGAGGCAAACCTGTCAGAGGAGAATGACATAACGCTTACAGCTGCACGCTATTCATGAGCACGGCCACAAAAGAGCCGGAAATGAACTAAAACCTCATCACTACTCATGCGAAGGTACGGGTTGGTTGTTATGTAGGGATTAGATTCACTCAGAAGGCATGAATAGTGTGAAAACAATATGTGGTGGCGGCCGGTAACATACATTGCAAACGCATTGACATGCACTGACAGTAATGCTGTTTTCATTGTGGATAGCAGCATTTTGGCGGCACTTGGCCAATATTAACAGTGTTACCACAGTCAGATAAACAGATGAACATACGTGTATGCGTCTGCGAGAGAGCCGGCACTGATATCAACCCAGTTGAATGTGTCTAGCTTGGCTGAGCATCAGAGAGAAATCTCAATTCCTGCAGGAATGTTGGATAAAAACACGGTCACGGTACATCCAGACGTACCACCAAAAATTCTAATTTTCCTTGCACTATTGCACAAGACATGTTGTCCTTTACACGCAGTTACACCCGGTCTGAGCTGCTCGTGACCTGACTCTGTTTTGTGGCTTCTGCTGCTTTTGTTTCAGGGCTCTGATATTGTTCTTGGAAACAGTGAAACCCTGCTGACTCACTTTCGGGAAAACGTGCAAGAGTGTGTGTATGTTTTTGTCGGTGTTTGTGCATGTTATGTCACAGGCCAGAGTCATCATTGCTGCTAGCAGACTCAACATCAGCTGTAGTTGTGAATTTGCATGTGTGGTGAAAGAAGGTTTTTTTGTTTTTGATATGCAATGGGAGATTTTACTTTTTTACTTTACTTTTATACAAATTACTTAAAGTGTTTTAAATAATCAATGACATAAAAAAAAAAAAAAATTACTAACCTGATTTTACCAAGTGCAGGGTGTCTCTGGGTCAACATCTTTGTTGACCCTGTTACAACACTGAAATAAACCAATCAGATTTGAAAAAACAGTTTGTCTGAAGTTTAGGCTTACAATCCGTGTTTGGTGCTTGTACTTCAGCAGTTCCAGGGTCTACAAAATATATCCTTGCAAAACCAGGACGTGCAATGAATTGAAAATTACTCAAATTTTAAAACACATGTGAAATGCACTTTCTATGTTGCGGTTAACCTACTGTAGAAACGAATGTTACATTGTAAATACAAAAAATAGCATGTTGTATTACTGTAACTCAAAATGGAAAGTAAAGAACAGAAGTTGCTTCTTAGATTCTCAGGTGTTTGGTGTAAATACAAAAACAGTAATGTCATGCATTTCAGTTACTTCCAACAAAAAGTAACACAATTGATGGTTAACATGTTACTTACTGGAGAGAAAAAAAAACTTCTCAGGTGCAATGGTGTAAATACTGATATAAACATGTGTATGTATTTATAAACAAGTATTTATTTGTTGCTTTTTTACAGAATTCAACAAGTTACGGTAACAGTTTAATGGTTACTTTTTTGTTACTCCTAATAAACATTTGTAAATATATATTGCGTTATATGACACAAAATGAAAGCGAGGTGTTTCCGAACCTAAATGAACCTCAGAATAAGTGACCGTTACTTGCTGAGAATAAGTGACTCACACCAGTCAGTTCACATGGCAATGTGAGGTTTCGTTTTATCTAACTTCTGGGAATAACATTGTCTCTAAATTACTGCTAAATAAACCCACACACTCACTCCTCAGCAAATTCTAACACATTACTGAACATGTTTCCAGCACTAGCCAGACGGCCCGAGGAAAACCCCTCGACTGTCAGCACCACAGACGGCTCGGGTTGTTGTGAGAGACAGAAACGCAGGAATGAGACAGACAGAAAGAGGAGTGAGAGTTGGCAGGACAGGCATCCCTAAACAAAAGGGGGGTGGAGAGGGGCGCGTGGTTGTGCAAGTTTAATTCAAAGCAGGTTTTGCGCGGCTGATGTTGCAACCGGCCGCATGTGGCCTCTCGTTCTGTCTCTGGCCTTCTCTGTTTCTCTTTCTCTTTGTGGTGGCGAGCGGTGGAGCAGCTGGCGGTCTGAGGAGAAGGACGCAAGAGTGTGGTGGTGAAGTTTGGGGGATTTTGCTTGTTTATTCCCAATGCCAGAGGGTGTAATTATATACCATAGAAACACATTCATTAATAAAGAGTAAGGGATTTATCAAGATTAGAAATCACATTGTGAAACCATTTTCACAATCAAGGACATGTTGAATGGAAGAAATTGTTTGACATTTGTTTGATTATTTAGATGGATTTATAATCATTTCTGGTGGACAATATATATATATATATAGGAGATCTTGGCACATACATAAAGTATGTGATGTGTGCAATATTATGGTAGTTTTGCTGTACATGTACGTGTCGTAAAAGATGTTATTATATTATTCAGATAAAGACGTTAATAGTTAAATTTACCTAAACTAACATGCTTCCATGTTTTTTTATTTTTTTACTCCTTTTCTTCTTTTTTTTCGCATGATATACAGTTGACCCGAGAGCTAATATTTGGTGATTAAGAAACCCCACATGAAATAAAATAAAATATTAAATAAAACAAAACAAAACAATAAAATAAAATATAATATAATGAAATATAAATAATAAAATAAATACAATTTTAAATAAAATATAAATAATAAAATAAAATATAATGAAATATAAATAATACAATTTTTTTTTTAAATAAAATATAAATAATAAAATAAACAAAATTTTAAATAAAATATAAAACAAAAAAACCTATTAAATATAAAGCAAAGTAGAATATGCTACGAAATAAAAATAATAAAATAAATGAAATATAAAACTAAATAGAACATTAAATAGAAAACAGAATAGAAAATAAAATATAACTCCTAAAATTTAAAATGAAATATAAATAACAAAATAAAATACAATTTTAATAAAATATAAAACTAAAAATGAGCCTCATTTTGTATACTGTAGGCTAAATATGGAGTCTGTTTAAGCTTGGGAACTGTTTGTGTACCATTACTTTCTGGTCAGTCTCAGCGGAGGTCAGCAGGGGTCAAGGATGGGATGCCAGTGTGGTCACATTCAAGGGTCGTTCAGGTCATCTAAGAGGAAATGTCCACTCTACAGGCTATTAGTCATTCCTGTTAGAAAATAAACAAACATACCTAATTATAATTTGCATGTGTTAGATCAGTCATGTTCACAGGTCAGTTAATGAATGATTAATAAGGTGAAACCTGTATTTGACTACAGTGGATTGTACAAAACATTATTCTGTTTGTTTGAGTGTCCTAATCAGCCAAAAATGACACACTTTACCCTCAATAATCAGTCTGATAATGATTCTGATACTTAGTTCAAGCAGAAAGTGAAGTAGTTTGCAATTTAATACGTGTTAAAGTGAAACGACTCTTTTGTCTGAAGCTACCAATTTTCCCTCCTTTTCCTATAAGTCTCTTGTTTGGTCTCGGCTCATGTTTTTGTCTTGCTGGTTCTTTTTCAGAACAGAGAGTAAGTGTGGGAGAATGCAAGAGAAAGTAGCCCGGGGCTAGAGGGGGGCGTGGGGTCCCATCTGTCCCGCACAGATGGCCGGTGTGTTGGGTTAACAGAGCAGTTCGACCTGCCCATCTCTGGGTCGTCTGTCATGTCTGATCTGAACTGGGTCTGGTCTGGGATCTGAGAATCTGATCTGTGAAGGTCTAAATGGTGCCAGAGGTCTAGAAAGTGACTTATTAAAAATATTAAGCAGCACAATCACTGTAAAAATCACTGTTAAATGTGGCTTAACTTAAAATGGTGGTAAAAGTGGTTGAAGTTAGTCTAGGCTTCAAAACTAGACAAACTAACCTCAAGAACAGTGGCAATTGACAGATGTTAAAAAGATGAGCTCTTTACACCACAGTACAATAAATACCTAACAATAATGATAAAACAACAAAGATGTTTTAACAGAAATTCACAAACAGCGAGACAATAATCCTATAACTGCATAATTTATTTATGCTGCAGTGCATGCTGGGAACTCAAAGCCTTAACATTACAACAACATGAAATTCTTTGTTTAGACAACAGTGTTTGAGTAGTTGGAACAACATTTGGGGTAATTTTGTTGGTCTGACAAGGGTTTTGGTTAATTCAATTATTTATTTATTTATTTTTATTTTTTTTTTATTCAATCAATCAATCAATAAGTCACTTCTGAATTTCTGAAAAATCATGTCACACTGAAGACTGAAGCAATTATGCTAAAATAATTCAGCTTTTCATCACAGGTATACATTGCATTTTAAAATCCATTCAAATAGGAACCATTTTAATTTGAAATTTAATTTTTTTTAAATTTTAAAATAAATTTTTGATATTGGTGAGAATAGTCATTTGATCTGAGAAAGTGTAGTATGAGTTTTGGATAACCCCATTACCTCACAGCTTGTTTATTTGTACGCTCATTGACTTTGTTTGCATGTTTCCACTGAATGAGCGAGCAAGTCACATCATGTCGATAACTTAAAACACTGTTTGACTAAAGGGGTGAATAAAATTTCACCGCCTGTCAGCAGCTTCCCCATGTGTGATTTGTGTCTATTGCTGTTGAGATTGGGGCCTGGCCAAACAACGACTGGAACGGCACAATCCTTGGCACCAAACACACAGAAATAGACTGAGAATTGTATTGAGGGTAAAACAGATAAACAGATACAGGGTGGGGGATGTGAGTGCCCCTCTTGCCCCAAAAAGAAGGGTGTATCTCAGCCCATTGCTCCAGATATCCCCTCCTCGGCGGATTACAGTAATAAGCACCTTACAGTTTGATGAGCGCTTGAACGTATGACCTCATTCAATCACAATAGACACCATTATCATAGAGCAGGGGTTTATGCATGTGTGTTTGTGTATATTCTGTATAAATCATCCTGTCATCAATTAACCGAACCGTTGATGGTAAAATACATAACACATTTGAATTAATATGTATCAATAGAAAATGCACATTTAATATATTGAAGGTATTTTTATTAATCATTGCTTGGATTTAGTGCAACTATAGTATAAAACCTAATATAATAAAGATTATAAAATATAATATTACTATAAAACAATCTTACATTTTATAGATATATATTTTAGTACTGTTGTTTAGTTTTTAAGACATATAAGATAAGATTAATATATATAAATAAGATATATTTTAAAGAGTGCTGTTAAATGATTATTCGCGAATAATCGCCTCAAAAATAAACGTTTTATAAACATTTTACAGTATGTGAACTGTATATATTAACAATTTGTTTATAAAAACATACACATGCATTTATATATTTGAAATATATATTTAAATGTATACTTGAATAAATTACATGCATGTATTTGTATTTATATTTACATGTAAATAATAACTATACACAGTATGCACACATATATTATGTAAACAATTAGATATGATTGCGATTAAACGTTTGACATCACTAATTTTAAATTATACATAGGTAAAAATATATTTTATATATTAAAATAAATATTTGATTAATTCATGGTAAAAAATAATAATATTTATTATATATAAAGCACATTTACCAAAGTCAGGCTTGTTTATATTTTCCAAATTATAATAATATTTCCATCGTTTAAACATTTTGTGCAATGATACCCAATTATTTACATTTGATAAAAAACCAAGCTGCATTTATGTTTGATAGAATGCTTTTTTTCTTTTAAAACCCCACATGCTTATTAAATGACCTGACTCTTTATTAAATAGCAGCCAGTGCTGTTAAAACTAAGCCACAGGTCCAAGTCTTCTGATATGTCCCGATCTCCTTCCTCCTTCTCGCCCAGTAATTTCCTGCTGGTAGATCGAATTGTTAATGGTTAACGGCTACTATATACTGTTCGTTGATTTCTTCTTTTGAATTTATGCTTGAAGAAAGCCTTTCTGTCTTTAATGGGCTCTACAGTGTACTGTATCAGTGCCCAGGTGGTGACATTTTAGCCAGACCTTTACTTAATAAACTAATACCTTCTGGGAAATACTGATGTAAGTTAATGATTCCTGGGCTCTCTGAGATGTTTAGACAGACATTGGCACCAAGCGAGGATCCCTGCCGTCGAGCTGTCTGTCGAGGTAACACAGATTTCAAGGTATATGTGGCTTGGCGTGACAGACAGGAGATCTCTTCCTGATGATTTGTTTCTCGTGAAATCGCTTCCTTCTCATGGACTGGCTCGGGTTTCACATCAGAAAGAGTCACCCGATCGCTCGAGAACAATCTGTGTGGTAAAATACTGTGTGAATCAACAATCAAAACTCTTTTACGCTGTTTGGCAACCATCGGGGTATTTTGATATGCTATCGTCTTGTCCAGTTGTTTTGGAAACTGGAGGACAGCAGGACTGATTTGGGTGAATTGTTTAGGTTTTTAATTCCATAAACAATGTTTTCTTGCTGGATCTGATCCTTTAATGACACACAGCATCATTGATGGGTGGATCATTTTCTCGTACTTTGAGACCAACTATTGATAATAGCGAGCTTTAGCCATTCTGTCTGGGACGGTGTGGTGTAAACACACATTTAGTAAATGTCCTCAATGCATTCCATTGTTCTTAAAGGAATCGTTCTCCCAAAAAAGTAGTTCCAAACTTGTAGGAATTTCTTTTTTCTGCCAAGCACAAAGAAAGGTATTTTAAAGGAGGTTTGTGACTGAGTTAGCCATCATTAAACACTAATCAAACATTTCTTGAAGTGAATTTGGCAAACAAGTGATGTCAAAATCACACACACACATAAATGTTGGTTTTTGTGATTTATGAGGACTCTCCATAGACGTAATTGTTTTTATACAGGACAAACTGTATGTGGTATTGCCCTACACCTACCCTACACCTAAACCTACCCCTTACAGGAAACTGTGTGCATTTTTAGATTTTCAAAAAAACACAAATTTTTAAGCATTTTGAATTACGGGGACACTGAAAATTTCCTTATAAAACACCTACTTTACATATTGTAATACCTATGTCATACCCATGTCATTATACAAATTTGTGTCGTCATAAACCACATAAACCCGTCCACTCTCCCATATATCTCATATGTGTGTGTCTGTGTGTGTGTGTGTTTGTGTATGTATCCCCAAAAACTATTTTTTTAAGGTTATTTTAATTCAGATATAATTGTGTATATAGATTACGTTTATGTGGCTCAAGCAAAACTTTAAATGAACTGATGCCTAAATCTCCAATTCTGGCAAATCAAGCATGTAGTTCAGTTCTTCTTCAAAAGTGTTCATTGTTTCAATCCAGTATCTTGTAAAGATTTAATTTCCAAGCATATCTTGCCTTTTTTGTGTGAAATATACATTGGAGATTCAGTGAACATAGTTGTGTCGAGAGAAGTATTGGAAATTACATCATGTTTTTTATCGAGAGCAAAAGGTGCTAGAGAGTGAGCCATTGGCACATACTCACTACATAAAAGATTGAAAGATTAAGAATGCATGGACACATTTGTATAACATTCACTGCTAACACTGGCTGTATAAATAAATGAATGTATAATGACTCATAAATGGCCAGAGGTAAGGTCAACAAATGATCATTTAACAGGAATTACACAATATGGCAGTCCAGGATGGATTGTGGTTTCTGGTAAATGCAGGAAGCAGCAGGAAATCCCTCAGGAGCTTCGAGTGGGGTACGGCCTTCAAAGGAAGTGCTCTGAGTTGACAAAACATGTTGACAGAAACACATGGATGTCATTAAATGATAAAAACCATGTAACACATTATGCCAAGATTTTTACTAAAATGGCTTTATAGTCAGGATTCTGTCAAATAAATTTAAATAGAGACTGACTTCATTTTATATTCTCATTCGCAAATCATCCAGGTGCCTCTTCCAGTGTTTTGAAGCTGGCTTTGTCTCCTGTGACTTAAGGAGTGGTTCTGTTTAATTGCTCCATGTGGGCCTCGTATTCACAGGATAAGTTAGCAGAGCTTCAATGAGAGCAGGCCTGCACATGTGGACAGTTAACCACACGCTCTGTGCTAAGTGCTGAGACACACATTCCTCTATGACACGCTTCACATGAGAAAGAAAAACGGGTAAATCAGTGAATGGATGGACTAAGTCTAAAAGCGAAGAAGTATTATGCAAGATTATGCATGAAGTCACAGCTCAGGACCATTTGTGTTGTCATGATGTCATTTTCTATGGTTTTGTATGTATTAGTAAGTAATTCAGAACGTCTTACCAGTGAGAAGTTGTGTTTAAGGAACTAGAGCTTATTTTAGACCCACCCAAAAAAAAGTTTTGTTGAGTGCCAGCTCTTTCACTGCTTCCATAGTTCCCATGTATGTTATTTAAAGGAACAATTCGCCCCCAAAATGGAAATTGTGTCATTTATTCGCTCTCATGTTGTTTCAAACCAAATAAATACTTTTTTTTTTTGTTAAACTTGAAAGAGGACATTTTGAAGAATCTTGGTAACCAATCTTGTTATTGTTATTCATTGCTTTTTTATTCGACAGAAGAAAACAACTCAGTTTTGGAACAACTTTCAATTTGATGACCCAAACATGCTGATGAACCTTTGAAGAAAAATATACAATTAGCTTAATTTGTTAGTTAAATATTAAATTGACGCTATTTGTCTTTTCTGCATTAGATTACCCTGAAAATATATGAAGCTAAACAGAACAAAAACATGCATTTTAGAAAGCAGTTGTAAAATTGTAAGTTTTTTTTATTTAGCTAATTTTTACTTCATTAATATTTTAAAAATGTATTTATTTTTAATGGAAGACAGTTTTTGTAGTTTTAGTGCCACCAAAAAAAAAGAAAAAAAAAAATGTAAATAAAAGAAATAAAGTCGAAGTACTATGAGAATAAAGTCAAAACTACGAGATTAAAGTCGAAAAATTTAGTATAGTGCACTTGTAAATGACCCGGATTGAGAGAAGTAATATCAAGAATATGATATTTATTAAAGCACTGAACTTTTGATCTTAACATCAGCTCACACACTCACACATTCCTTCGGGGGGCGCTGTAGCTCTCTTATTTAAACATTTTTTAATTAACTACAAAGACATTTATGTGGGATTATTAGCAGAAATTATATCATGGATGATATTCGCAGGACAATATGGTTGGAAATTTCATGTCTTCCATTGGATTCGTTATAGTGCGCCACCATATAGCAATAAGATTAGTCCCTTTATTAATTTTATAACAGCTTTCAGTTTCATAGCGAAACGGAAATGGTGTCTTACAGTAATGTGTAGTTCAAGCTCTTTACTGATCAGATCGCTGTATTATATATATTCATTATTTATAGCCCAGCAATCACAATAATATTCTGCTTTGTTTCTTTTGTTATAAAACAGCTTATCGTTTTTCTTCTTTGTTTCAAGTGTATAGCAAGATATAAAAGTGAAGGGAAAACAGGCTAGACTAAATTATTATGATGTTTCATTGGGACTTAGATTGGGAGCATTTTTTTAGCGAAATACAAACAATATGTATATTATAAGCCTGACATATAGCTGAAATCACGTTAGTTTAAGCGGCAGTGAAAGTCAATAATTTTCCAGATTACAATGAGACTTCATTATAAATTAATCTGTTTTCCTATACCTTCTGATTCTCCCTCATTTTTATATCTTGCTGTACACAAGACAAGCTGTTTGATAACAAAAGAAACGTCTCAAGGTTATGTATATAACCTAGTTCCTTGAAGGAACGAGATGCTGTGTCGACGAGACGCTATGGGAATGCCCTCAGCGTGACGGCTCTGAATAGTGTGTTGATTCAGCCAATCGTGAATTGGGACGTCATCGGCGAGTGACGTCACCGGCCAGGAAGCATAAAAGCACATGGAATGCCGGCCGGCAAACAGCTCCTGTCATGTTCTCTAAAACTCCTGGGAGCAGAGCAATCGGGGAAGATGGCATAAAGAGGGAGCCTCGGCCACATCTGTACGATGGCATCCAGTCCCGCAGGAGCTGGATGAACTAGAGAGTACCAAAGGGGACACTGCGCGCTGTCTTGTGTCACGAAGAGGTCTTAATAAACTCTCTAGATCTACGCCACACTCTAGATCAGTGTGAAGCAACCACTCCCTGGGCTTCGGCCCCTGTCTCGACAGGATGTCTGCTCCTACATTTAGATGCCCGGGAACATCGATGGCTCTTAGTGAGAGGGATCTGTCCCAGGCCCACACAAGGGTCTGGTGTGCCAGCTTGTACAAGGGACACGACCACAGACGTCCTTGGTGGTTGATGTAAGAGACAACAGAGGTGTTGTCGGTGCGGGCCAACCCATGTTGATCTCTTACGTCTGTAAAGAAGTGTTTGAAACGCTCCTAGAATTTCTAGACAGTTGATGTGCCAAATAAAATGGCGACTTCTCCCAGACCTTGGGCTAAGTGACCACTCGTGATCACTCATTGACCAATGAGGGACGCATCCGTCCCTAGCACTAGGCGGCGAATAGGAGCTCCCAGCACTGGGCCCTGTTTTAGAAACGCAGGATTCCTCCACATGTTTAAGGCACGTACTGTACGACGTGACACTTTAATCATGCGAAGAGGATTTCCCCTCAGGAATATGCCCTTGTTTCTGAGCCCCCACTGTAGGGGTCTCATGTACAGCAGGCCAATAGGTATCACGTTGGACTCAGCTGCCATAAGGCCCAACAGTTTTTGAAACTGTTTCACAGTAAGTGACCGGCCTTCTTTCACTCTTGTGACTGCGGTGAGGATCGAAGCTACTCGAGCGGGTGTCATACGCGCCCGCATCTTGGTCGAATCCCACACCACTCCTAGATAAGTGGTTCTCTGTGCTGGAGAAAGCACACTTTTCTTGACGTTCAGTCTCAACTCCAATCGTTTCATACGAGCAAGGACGACATCTCGATGTCTGCTTGTTTCTTACGGCGACTGTGCTAATATTAGCCAGTAGAGTGCAAGGCCGAAGGGAGGAACCCGATATTGGTACGCTTTGCCCCTGAAAGCAACCCTCAGGCACTTCCTGTTGTTTTGACACAACCCACCCTTTGGGTGGAGCTATGCCTCGTGAGAGCTCGGTGGCGAACGACTCAGCGCCGCTAAGTTTTCCGGGCGGACAAAACTGAGATCAATGTTCGCGGGAGATCCTCACACCTCGTAACACTGGCGAGGTTAGTGAAATGATCTCCTGAGGGCACTGAGGAGACATGGGCTCTGTGTAATCTCTTTCCCCAGAGGAGTCTGCCCTCTGAAGTCCTTAGCCTGCCGCCGCCTGCCCTGGTGTCTTTTGACGACCGTGTTTATGGCTTCGCCGAACAGACCCTCAGGCGCAAGCCGGGGCATCCATCAGGCAGACTCTGTCTCTCTTCCTCATGTCTGACAGAGTCAGCAAAAGATGCCTCTCTGCTGCCTTTGTGGTACGCAATGAGAGATCAGTGGTTTTCTTTAGTTCTTTCATCCAGCTCTTTCAGTAGGTCCGCTTGGTACGCCTGTAACACCCCATGTTGTGCAGACACACACCAGCCTAACCTGCTGTTGAGTACCCCCTGCTCACCAGCATTTTAGATGTAATACTTAAAGGTTTGGAGGGCTGGAATGGAGCCTTAAAGACAGCGTTGAGAGAGACATAGCTCGCAAACGAGCGTCTACTCAACTCATAGCAACCTCTTATAACCACTTTTTTTCATCCTTATTAACTCATTCAGAGGGATGAAAACTAGCCGTGAATGGCCACAATTTCGACACCTCGGAAATGGAAATCGTGATAAAAATGGCAGGCTCCTTCTTGAAGGCATTTATTTATTTTGGCAGCGTCTGTAGAAACATTTGATTTCTCATTTAATACAGCGCGGTTACTTTTCATCTCTGCTGACGTTCTATTTTTAGAACAACGGCAGCGCGAGACACCGGCTTCAAGCCTCATATGGGGGTGAGGAGGAGATCGGAGTCTCCACAGCGCCCTCCATCTCTTCAGCCTCGGATGAAGAGAGGAGCAGCGCTGCGCCGCCCTGACGTGGGGAAGTAACAGAACACTTTCTTTGCCGTCTGGCTAGCGCCCGATCCTGATGCGGAGAAGTGAGATAGGATCCCATCCGTCTCAGTCTCCTCGCGATCAAGATCGGTTTGCGATCCCTACGAACGCCGCCACCCTGCCTCGGCATGAGCGGGACAGTGCTGCGGGGATTGCTTATGAATCTCCGGGAGCAAAGCACACACAGCGACCTTCTCTCACAATGTCTGCAGCTCTCCTTACTGGAGAGCTGCTTCTGCATATCTCGCTCCCATGCAGGGAACACAGAGAGTGTGTGTGTCCTCGGGGAGGATATAAAGTTTGCTCACACACTGTACTGTGAGCTGCTCACCCCGTTTAGTTTTACTTTATTACTTGGACATTTTCCCTGACAAAGTTTGTTCTATAGACAGAGACACAGGCGCTTTTTTTTTAACACACACAACATAGAGCGCTTCGCTGAATGACAAAAAGCTATCTGGCCGGCGTTTTCCATGTGCTTTTATACTTCCTGGCCAGTGACGTCACCCGCCGCTGACGTCCCAACTCATCATTGACTGATTCTACACACTATTCAGAGCCTCGGGACGCAGCTCGACTTCCTGAAAAGGAACAGCTTACATTACTCATTCATGAATAGGGCATTGTTCAAAACTATTGTGAATACTTATTTTATTTTTATGTACAATAACAATAAAAACAGTTGTGCTTTTGTATAAAGAAAAAAATTTGAATGCCTCTTTTTAAAGAGCGCATCATAAAAATTAACCGAAATTCTGCTTGTATGAGCTGTTCCAGTTCCCTGTGGATTCCGTTCCATATTCAGGGCCAGGAGAGCCGTTCCAGTTCCCCGCGGATTCCCTTCCACAGTTACTACAAGGAGTGCCTTTCCCAAGACCTGTTCCCAAGTCACAGCCAGGAGAGCCAATCCAGTTCCCTGTGAATTCCGTTCTGCAGTCACGACCAGGAGAGCCATTCCCGAGTCCTGTTCCCGAGTCACAGCCAGGAGTGCCGTTTCCGCGTCCTGAGAGTCCTTTTCCCCGAGTCACGGCTAGGAGAGCTGTTCCTGTACGTTGGCGCCTCTTAAGCGCCCTCCAGAGCTCACGTTGCAAGAGTGCCCTCCCGAGAGCCCATCTGAGCCAGGTCCTCCCGTATGTCCACCAGACCTTACTGCCCCTGAGCACCCACAAAAGCCATGGCCCATACGGACTGGGAACTCCCCCAAGAAAATTTTGGGAGGGCTTGTTGTTAGTTTGACTGCTCCTGCATTCTCTTGCTTCCTGGTGAGACCTTAACATCAGTCAAGAGAATAACATATAGGACACTAACAACAGCAAGTAAATTAAGTACGGCCAATTTAAGACAATGCATCAGATATAATAATGCACATGCAATTTCTTTCTCCACAGATTATTATCACTTATATAGTTCACTTTGAAACTAAAATTTAACGATTATTAGCTTAGCCTTACCCCAAGGGCATCCAAGGTGTATCTGGATTTTTTTCTTTATTAGATTTAATTTTGAGATTTTTAAGCCAAACTGTTGTAGTCTGTGGTCGGTATAGGGAACTTTCTCTATAAGAGGAAAGAAACATGCATAGAGAAATCCAAATTAAACCATACTCCATCGTAATGATACATTGAAGGCCTAAGACACAAAAAAAGCAGTTTTTGTGAAAAAACAAACAGTATTTATGCAGTTTTATACCTCTTATTCACCAAGAGGCACAAGATGCATGCATGCCCTCAAATCTTTTGGACATGGTTGTGTACAAGAGCTAAAAATCAATAAGTACTGTATAAATACTGACAATTATATATCTGACAGACTAAAAGTTTGACTTACAATCCTCAAAATTGGATCTAATGAAGAAAAAAACATACCACATGGAATAGGATACCAAATCAGCACGTTCTCACTCCCAAGTTGTTACATATTGCTGCTTAGTCAGGACCCTTTGGCATCACTTATTGATTCACAGGGTGTGATGATCGGCGCGTGTCTGTGCTGAGCCTCTCAGCGAGACAACAGATCAGAGGACACGATTGATTTAAAGAGCAAAACATTTAATAACAAACTCCAGAGAAAACAAACAAAAGCTGACGAGGCAGCAAAAAGGGCGCACACGGGGAACTTCACAGACATCACATTACATTACTTTAACAAGACCTGAATGACAACGAAAAGACAAGGGTATTTAAAGTGCTACAAATCAGGGCTAAAGTGCAGACAGGTG
>JAUCMT010000035.1:2914454-2927127 GCA_032357475.1 Enteromius thamalakanensis
GGTGGAAACCTTAGTATTCGGGAGAGGGATCCCGCTGCTGGCCACTGGAGGGAGCCACAGAGGCGCGGTTGGTGACAGACACACACATGCAGTGTATATATATATATATATATAAATATATTGTATTTACATGTATATATTGTATCTATTTATATTCATATAGTTTATATTACATGTAAATATATTTAATATATAAACATATTTTATATGCATGTGTGTATTTATGTATACATACCAAACATATACTGTACATACTGTACATATATATAATGTACACAAGATGAATGCAATTATAATATGTGTATATACATCCATCAGGTTTATGGTCTTTTTAGCATGTGTTGGGAAGCAATTTTAACACCTAAAAACGTTCTGTTGTGTTCCAATAATAGTGTGCATTTAGTACAACATACATGTTTGAAAATATTTTTAGTGTTGGTGCATAAAAATAATCATCTTATTTCCTCCTTCACACAATCTCTGTCTCTGAGTTTCATCTGTAATCCTCTTTCTTGGCAGATACTCTCCTGAGCGCTCGCTGAAACCAGCTATTTGACTTCCATTAGCCTGCAGTGAAAGTATGCGCACACTTTAATACAGAAACCACCCGCACAGAAAACCGCCCTCCGGCTCTTGTTCTGTCTATCTGAGTCTAAATCGGCAAGTCTGCTGAATTATCTTGCGCCAAAAGAACCTGATACTTTAAAACTAATCTAAACTAATCAGATAAGTTCTTAGGAAAGAGTAGATCCCCACAGCTGGTCTTTTTGATGCTTTTAAGTCATTCAAATCAGTTATAATCACACTATTGTGCGTCAGCCGGCGTCTCCATCCAAGGACCTTGTCGGTCGAGTTTCCTTATGCTAAATTGACCATCTGCGATTCATTGTGCCAGATTACACAAACACCAGACTGAGATTAATAATTCCTTCAAATGTCTCTGTTTTGATGGGATAAATCAACAGTTTTTGTTTTGGGGGGTGGAAAGATTTGGAAAGTTATGAGGGAGAAAAGCAGAGCCATTAAACCGCCTGTTGTGTGTGCAGGCAAATAAGGTGAAATCAGATTGTTATTGGACTTAACCTCACAATTTATTTTTAAAGGTCTGGGCAGATGTTTGTCGACGGTCGTTTGAAGGTAGGAGGCTCTTCCAAATTATAAGTGCCCTCGTTAAAACGGCTCATTTTCAGATGAAGGTGGTAGGCATAATTGCTGCCAGATTCGTCCGTCGGCTACCTTGACTCAACCTGTCACAGTTTAGTCTGGGAGCTTCTCGCTGTTGCCGAGTCAGTCGGTCTGCCACGAGCCGAGGCGGGATGCAAACTCTGGCAGGGATGCTGAAGAGGATTCGCTGTACTCTGTGTTGCCAGGCAAGATGCGCCAGGCCTGCCAAGTCGCATTTTTGCCGCTTCAGAGTGGCGAGAGAGAGATTTTTCACAACACACATAGGGTTTAATACTAGAATATGCCAGTGTATTAAAAATGCAATCATCTTTTTGTAAAAGCATCACCCTGTTCTTCAATATCTGTTGATTATAGTAACAGCTCATCCCTTAATACTTTTTCTGCTTGACCTCTTTTACCTTTTAAGGAAATTATCTCTCTTCATGTGCTGTATGTCAAATATATAAGAGTGAAGGAGTAATATGTCGATGATAAAGAAGATTTAGGAACATATCTGTGTATAAATATACATATATATATATATATAAAATCAAATGAAAAATATTAATTTCGATTTTGCCGCTGCAAATTTGGTTAATTAAAAAATGTAAATGCTAATATTATAATAATATTATCACTGTAAAATATCTGGACGTTTTGTGTTAGATAAAGATGATGATTATTATTACTACTGTTATTTATTAATAAATTGTGATTATTGAAAAATGTACAATAATAATAATAATGTTATTATTAATCAAGTAGTTTTCTTTATTCTCAGTGATTAGATTTTCATTACTGTAAACAATATTTAATATTTAATGTAATATAACAATATATGTATATATGATATATTTTATATAATATAGCACCTAGATTAATGAGTAATATGTATTATAGGTTTATATTCATATAAAGAATTTTGATGAAAATGTGCTAATTTGCCATAGAAATAATTATAGAGTATATCATATTCTAAAGTACTCATAATTCTTTATGTAAATTTTAATTTCAATTAATTGTATTGCTTTTTAGTTGACTTTTGAATGTGTGTGAGAAAAACATTTAGACAACTTTAAGTGCTTGTAAGCTATTGTATATATAGATATAATAGTGTATTTTTGGCTACATTGAGTGATGACGGTGTTGTAGAAGAAACTCTGTGTCTGTGTGTAAAGGTTGGATCGTAAAGAGGGCACCAGGGAGAGTGGATGGGACTAAACAATGAAATCATTTTGCTTGGAAGGTTCCACCGGAATATTCCGGTCCATTCAGACGTCTCTCGTCCTCTTTAAAACAGAGACAGACACAGAAACACAGTGAAAAACTGGCAGAGAAAGTTGGTTTTGAATCGAGAGAGACGAGTCTGTCTCTGACAGACTTTGTGTGACTGTTAACAGAAGGCCTGGAATAATCTAAACTCCGACAGACAGACAACACACACACAAACAATGCAAAACCAGGCCATTGGCTGCCAGCACATGCTTCCCGTCCAATCACAGCTTGTTTTGTTCTGAATTACAATACTCATGCTGTATCGGTGTAATCTGGCCTCGTCCAATAGGATTTCCCCCTTTTCTGTTGTTTTCCTTCGACTGGGTTGTGTTGTGTAGGTTTGAGAATATTTGTTTTCAAAATAATATGTATTTTTAGATGCTTTTTAAAAAAGTTTTAAAGTCAGCATTCACAATCAATTTGGAACCTTTCAAAGGTTTGTGGTTGGTTTTTGAACGTCTCAAAAATCTAGTAAAATTTTGAATATTTTGAATTATTATTACAATTTAAAAGAACTCAAATTTAATTTAATATATTTTACAATTGTATTTATTCCTGTGATGAAAAGCAAAGTTTTCAGCATCATTACTCCAGTTCTCAGTGTCACATGAACCTTCAGAAATCATTCTAATATACTGATTTCTACTTTAGGAAATATTTCTTCTTATTATCAATGTTGAAAACAGCTGTTTTGCTTTATAGTTTTTGTTATACATTATCTACGGATGCTTAGAAAGATTTTTTACTTGAAATAAAACTATTCTGTAACACAAAAAACAAAAACTAATTGGAACTAATTGGATCTCTCAGTTTCACAGAACTCTTGTCTTCCTTTCATAAGATTTTTTTTTTTTTCCACTAAGCTTTTAATATCACAGGAATTTCCTATTAACCTATTGAACACTTGGCAGACCCTGGAGTCTCTGAAGTAAAACCTGTTCATTCAGAGCTTGTACTAATAATCACATTTGCAATTTTTGTGGTGGCGTTAAATGAACAGAATCTTGCTCTGGAGACTTGAAGAGCATATTTCTGATAGGATCAGGTTTTTTTGTCAAATGATAGTGAGACAAATGATCAAAAACAAGTTTAGTTTTGCAAATGCATATCCAAGCAGTTCTGATAAAGCATGGTAAAGTAATTATGCCTGAAAACAATTGCATTTTTCTGTTTCTGCTTGATTCAGATGTAAACCAGGTCTGTGTGGGGTCATCTTACTTTAACTGCAGATTGTCAGATCTACTTGTCTAGATAGACTTGCACAGACACATGTAGCACACGTGTAACGCTCGTGCTCATATGGTTTTAATCTGGTGTAATGGATTGGGGTAAAGGACATCTGTAATTTTAGCACATTCATCTCCTATTAGAGGCATATTAGCCAAAACAGATGTTTATTGACGTGTGTCACACTCATGCATCTCAGTTTGAGTTTGTAATTTTCTTAAATTGAACTCTTTTCAACCTGATCTCATAAAAATATGTACCTCTGTGCACTTTTTGTGCAACATTGTTTTTACGTACTTCACAGTTTAAAGAGAAATGTCCACTGCGTTGCGCTAAAACACAGGTTACGTGAACCGTGGTACATTTTTATAACATTGATAGGTATGTATTGTGGCGTTTCAGAATTGAAATATCCGTGGACTGCTTAAAGTGAATGCTCTATCATGTTGTAAATATGTCCTACACCAACCTTAAACCTACCTGATAATGTCATTTCAACTTCTTTTTACACAGATTTGTATTGTTTTGTTGAACCGTAGTTATACACGAGATTTGAACTGGAGCCCCTCACTTCTCAAGTACATCTCTCTACTCTGTGAGCTACCGAAGGAACCTACTTACAGTATGAAACCAATGAAAACCCATAGATATGAAGCTGGATATGTGTGATGCTACAGTTCAAAAGCATCAGTTTTCAAATATCCCATCATTGTTTTGAAGTCATAACATGATATTCTTGAAGTAACTGTGCTAAAATTAGTCTTTTTTAATCTCTTTAAATCTCTGTAAATTTGTTTTAATACTTCTAGTGTTCATTTCCTTTCGAAACTGCAGTAATATGTACTTATTGTTACATATTTTGTCTCGCTAAAAATGCACCCAGGAATTTATGCCATGAGACCAGGTTGACCCTTTTTGTGAACAAATTATCAGTGCTGTTTCTTTAGAGGTCATTGCAAAGGGAAAATATCTGTGTGAGTATGAGGGCCATTCATAGTGTGAAAGCTTGTGTAGCACTACGTTTATTGTGTTTTTCCTCTTTCTTACCGATTTTACAAACAGCCCCCGTGACTAAGCATACTGTAGATCACAGATGCAAGTAATATTACTGGTATTAAGGGCATTTCAGCATATTTACTGTAATGCTGCACTGTTCCTGGTTTCTCTCAGTCGTTGGTGTGCAGACTGCAGCATTGTTAGTCTGTCTGTCAGGTCCTTGGTATGTAAATCCTTTTTTCACTGCCACATATTTTCCATGATAATTCCTCAAGCTCGGCTCTTGTCTAAAGCTGCAGAACTGAACAGAAAGACCTTTAAAAGGGTCTAAAGCCAGGTAGGAGTGCATTTAGATGTTTTATTGAACATTCTTCAATGTTTTTGGAGCTGAATGATTCCACACATTGACTTCCATATGTTCTGACTGTGTGGGAAAATTGGTGGTTTAGATTTGACTTTTTGGTCCGTTCAGAAAGGTCTAAGATACCTTTTTTAGAAAACACTTTTCCATTTTTATTTCTGCTTACAAACTCTATGTGCATTTTGGAATATGTCTCGTCACTCTTAAAGTTTCTTTTTTTAAATAACTTTTTTTTTTATTCTGTCACAAAACAGTATACAGTATTCACCTGAACAAAAAAGACTGTATCTTTTTGTGTTCACACTGGCATTGACCTTAAAAGTGGATTTAGATTCATCTTTACTCCACTTTTGTTTTCACAGGATGTCGTTATGTTTTTATTTTGTACCGTTTTTGAAACTAGTAAAAATGATGTGAATATGAACTCTACTACTTTAAATTGCTTAAACTACTTAAAACACTTGTGTTCTGTTTAAGAGAAATTTGATTTGCTAAATGATTTCTCATATTGCAACACTTATGAGTCATATATAACTTGTCATATATTGCCATTTGGTCAGGACCCAGAAACGCATGCAAATCATTAAAATAAGATAAACAATTGAAAACAAGGATGACCTTCACATGGAAAAAAAAATTACGCTAAAGGGGTACCCTATTAATCAAAAAGTGACGCCAAAGGTTCCTGACCAAGCAGCAATATCTAACGAGTTGAAAGTAAGAGTTTGTTAAATACTTTTAGGATTGTCTTTTAGGATCTTATCTAGTGGTCTAGTGGGAAAACCAGTTACAGTATGTTTGCATTTACATTGTCATTGTCATTAAAAGTGGTTTGAGATCAGTTTTGCTCCCCTTTAGTTATGATAGGGATAGATGCTTATGATTATGATAGATGCTTTTACTTCATATATATATATATATATATTCATATACAATGAAGTAAATATAAAATGCTTTGTATCCACATTGAAAGGTATAAGTGAACTAAACAGCGAACTGTTCTTAGAGCACACTTTTGTTTTGTTACAAAGTGGTCTGATTCAGTTAAGATTCGTTTTGAGCTCAAATTGTCACAGTGTAAAATGCACCAGGCATGAAAACACCTTTAAAAACCCCAAATTCCACAGTCTGGGAGATCCGGCTCTAACACCCTGGGAAACTCATAGAAGCTCTTTAAACACCGCCATGGTAACAGCCAACTTTGTATATTTAAAAACCCAGCAGACTTTGCACTTTAACTTTGAGAGGTTCATTGTGGACTAAAGAGTGTTTAGCACTAAACCAAGCAAAGACAGAGTTACCCATAACAACGTTGGCGAGATTTAACAGCCCTCACTGCTTCACCTTTTATGGTAAAATGAAAGTGGTTTGAGGTTTTATCTTCGGCTTCCCCTGTGCAAGCATCAAAGAAAACAAGTAAACAAGCTGCGGCCAGTGTCGACATTTGACATCCAAAAGAAGAATGATGAGAGGGTTAGTGTACTTACATAAACACTGGGAGACAAACTGACCATAACTAACTATTAGTCCTGTCACATTTTATTTAAGACCTTTACCTTTCTGGTGTACAGCTACTCTTTTACAAATATATTAAGAAGTGGTTTCCATCTGCTGCCTCATATGGGAACCACCTGGAATGATTTGCTGAGGTTTTGTCCAACATTTTGCCCATCTGATTAACAACAGGGAATGAATCTGAGTGGTTGAGAGAGAGTGACTATCTATATAAGGTAAAAAAAAGGATAGCTGTGATTGGAAGATAAAAGTAGAGAAATATGAAAGACAAAAACAAGTATCTAAGCTGAGCTTTGATGTTCCAACCTGCGGGCCGTTTCTTAAAGTCTAGGCTTTAGAAGAACAATAAATGATGCTTTAGCTGAGCTGTGGAAAACGAAACAAAGAAATAAATAGACAGCCTTGTTTTGTATTAAGACGCCGTGCTTGTTGCAAGTAAATTTACATGCAGTTTGACTTGTGAGCAAAGGACTGGTATGGGCTGTTTCAGTTGAATGCAACTAAGGAGTTAAGTGAATCTTTATTTTAAAAACATGACAATGAAATACATGTTATTCACAGAGGAAGTAGACCCAATCATCATTTTAACAAAAAAATACAAATTCACTCTTAACTGAGTACTGATTTGAAATCCAGTGATCATTCATTTGATCCAATTAGCCAGTGATTAACATAAAAACCCAACAAAAAGTTTTTTTTTTTTTTGTAATTCACTCTTAAAGTTTCTTTCTGTAAATAAGTTTTTTTTTATTCTGTCACAAAACAGTATACAGTATTCACCTGAACAAAAAAGACTTTATCTTTTTGTGTTCACACTGGCATTGACCTTGAAAGTGGATTTAAATTCATCTTTACTCCACTTTTGTTTTCACAGGATGTCGACCTGTGTACAGTACAACGACCCATAACTGTATTATATAAAATTACTCCTATATGTTTAGTGACTCATTTGATCTAATTAGGGAGTTTTTGGACTGATTCAAATCACAAGGAAGCACTTATTATTGACACAGGAAATTATCAGTTTCATCTGGCCCACATTGTCATTGAGACAAAAGATTCAAAACCCCCTTTTTAACTGATTTGAATCAGTTCAAACCCTTACTAACTGAATCATTCCTGAATTCCCCCATTTAGTAAGTTTTTGGACTGAATCACATCAGTGGTTACTTTTTTTGTCCAAGTCAAAATTAAATGAGAACTCTGCATTATGTTGTGTTTAAGGCAATATATTTAATTGAGGAAACAAAAGTTTTACACTAATGTATGTATCTGAAATGTTTGGTGCTCATTATGTCAACTCTTCATCTGAGCACTGGTATTAAAATAATCATAATGCAATTGAAACCCTAACCATTAGTGTTACTGAATTCACAACCGGAATTCATCATGGGTTCAATTTCCAATAAAATGTGAACCTTAAATGCAATGCTTTGGATAAAAACATTTGCCAAATGCATAAATGTAAATGTTAAGATCCACATGATTCCCATGCCTACTTAAAAGTACAGTATGTTTTTCTGTGGTGTTTTGCTGAGAAGGGACAAGATGAGGTGAGGAACTTTCATGTGCATCCTTATTGGTTAATGTGGAATCTGCTTGGCCAATCAAATCAAAGGCCTGCCTCACATCTCTATAAGATAACAACAATTGTCTCCATGACGATACTGTAGTTTTCCTGGGGGCCAGGCGAGACGGTTCACCTCCTGTGTGAATGAAAAGTGCTCTTTTTTTCAAGATGCATTGCTGAGACAGTCACAGTTCTTCGTTTTTTACATTAATGTTTAAAATAATTTGTTCTCACCAAAATGTGTGGTGTATTGCAGCTCCGCAGTCTGTAAAAAGCAGAATTTGTGGTTTTGTTTGTTGAAGCTGACGTGTTGTTGCTCTGTGGAGAGTCGGGGGCTTTTAACTGGGTCAGTGTGTGTGATGTCTGTAGAGACTCACGGATGTAGAAATGATTTGCTGTCCCAGGAGCTTCTGCGCTGGTGTGCGGCCCATGGTGTGACAAATGATGTCATCCTTGCTGCGAGAGAAATGTCATTTGTGCGTTCAGGGACAAAGCTCTTTGCTCCAGTCCTGCTGAGAGGAAACATACATCCTGTTCTTTAAATACAAAAGTATGCTGGGAATACTCTTAAAGTAGCTTGACATACTAGAGGTGAAAATTGTAATCCTTTTTTTCAGTGCATGTTTGATGTAGATTACCTCCTAAAGACCATGAACTTTCAGCATATTGTTCTGTTTGTCACAGCTGTTTGTAACGTAAATGTTTGTGGAAACAATAATTGTGGTAGTTGCGCTAAATTACTAACTTCAGCATTTACTCACCCTTATATCTTTTGAAACCTGTGTGAGTTTCCATATAATTATTTTTTTTTTCATGCAACACAACAATATGAGTGCCACAAACAACATAAAAAAATCGAAAGCTTTGAGATTAAAGTCGTAATATTAAGAGAATAAAGTTGAAATATTATGAGAGTAAAAGTCAAAATGTTACGAGAATAAAAGTCAAATATTATGAGAACAAAAGTCGAAATGTTACGAGAATAAAAATCAAAATGTTACGAGAATAAAGTCTCGGCCTAGATTGGGAGCACCCGGAGAAGAGGAAAAGCACATTAGTTTGAAAGCTGAGCTGTTTAATATCAAAAGCAAAACTTTATTGCGATTGCTGGGTGTCTGGCATGCTATAAATAATGAATACATATAACATAGCGATCTGATCAGTAGAGCTTGAACAACACATTACTGTAAGACACTGCTTGTGTTTCGCTATAAAACTGAAAGCTGAGACTTTGTTTAAAAAGTACTAAAGGGACTAAATTTCCGTGGTCTTCTCTCAATCCACGTCATTTGCAAGTGCACTATACTAAATATTATATTTCGACTCTAATCTCATAGTTTTGACTTTATTCTCGTAGTATTTCGACTTTAATCTTGTAATATTACAACATTATTCTCGTAGTTTCTAGTTTATTCATTTAATATTCCGACCTAAATCTCATAGTTTTAAATTACTTTTTTTTTTGGTGACACTAAAACGGTGTGGTTCAACAAAGAGTTGTATAATATTTTTGCAAACTAATATGTTGCAAAATATTTTTATTTATGTTGCAATAAAAGGGAATCGAGTCAGACACTCAAACATATTAGCATTCTTATATCCAAACATCCTCAGATAACATGGAACATCCTGGCAAGATTCTTTCAAAGTTATGAAAAAAAAAAACGTTCTTAAATTTTTAAAATCTGTTCTTTAAAAAAAAAAAATTCAAAATGCACCAAAATTTATTTATACTTTGTTCATGGAACATTTATCTTATAAAACATCTTAGTTAGAAAATGTAATCATCACTTTATTCATGTACAAAAAAGTTTGCATTCACATTTCTGTGTTGAAAAATAAAATGAAAAAGGTGGGTTTGAAATTACATCAGGGTGAATAAATAATGACCAAACTGTAACTACTTTGGGTGTACTTTCCCTTTAAATAAAAATCCCCCTGTTAGATGAGTACCAGTGTTGTACCAGTGTGCCAAAACCTCATCCTAAGTCCTGGACAAACCCCTCGACAGACCCCAGAAATGCTAGTGGCGGCATATGTATTTAGTTACTTTTTTCCAATATTCAAAATTAGGGCTCGCAAAAATACCCCACATCCCTTTTAGCTGTTGTCCGAATGCCAAACTGTAACTGGAGCACGTGTAGATCCACAAGCACCAGACTCTCCCTAATTCCCTCCATGTGCAGTGACTGTACTTTCCTAGCATTGGGCTTTTCTATAGTTGCACTTAGTTTCTACTACAATCAGGATCGCAATGTATTGTAGGAAAGAGGGAGGTCAAATTGAGAGCAGATTACGGATGTGTTTCCTCATCCAAAAGTGTCACCCAATATCTTTGAGATCAGAAGATCTTACGAATCGAAGCGCTTACCTCACCAGGGCGGCAAGGCAGGTGCTCATTTTAAAGTAGCCTTCTGGGACCTCGGTTTAAACTGAAATCGGACGATACTCGTGGCCACGTCCAGCAAAAAAACATTAAACATATGGGAACAATCAAGATGTTTATTTGCTAAGTGCACGTGCGTTTTTAAGAATGCAGTTTAATGGGGTACGCCTGAAACAATGGCAGTAAAACACACACACGTTCACCGACACACCCTCACTCCGGGTCAACCCGGCATGCTCCGAATGTTTTCTTAGCTGGGAAATAGGGGATCTTCAGAGTGGACTACCGAGCTTTGGAATGAGGGGGTCGGACACCTTTTCCACCCAGGATTTACAGGCAGAAAGCAATCAGGCCTTGAGGGAGGGTCACTCACACGCAGATGTAGCACTCGCATTCTTGTGCTCAGGGGTCGGGAACTATCGGGAACTAATGGAGAGCAGATTTAATGGCTTGCCATGTTTTTATTGTCCCACAGGTGCCTCTTAGAGAACTCGACTCGTGGACCTGTCAAGCGTCCAAACCTGAACTTCCTGAAAATGACTCGCATTTGTTTGCTCTCCAGCCCCAAAACTGATGTAAAACTTCAAGGAAGCATTCAAAACTTTGTTTCCATAGAATCCGCTCAGGGACGTTTAGAATTGGAAATGAGTCTTGTGCCCCTCAAACGGTGGTTTTTAATCGGTGCTGTGGTTCAGAGCACCGGACGCTTTTGAAAAGAAGAGCAAGAGACTTTAGGGTCGTGCAAACTGAATTGAGGGCGTTTTTAAATTCAATCCTGTATTTGATTTGAAGTTAATTTAAATGGGATTACAATTAGCAACGTATTGGAGTAGATTTAAAAGGTGACCTAAGAAATACATGCAACTATTTTTTAACTAGAATAGCAAAATTTGTCATTACAGATTCTAGGCTTGACAAAGTTTTAAAAAACCCATGTTTATGAATTTTTTTTATTTACTGTAGCATGAATTTCAGTTCATTGGTGCACAACTCTTATATCAAGAGTAACCCCCCAAAAAAGGATGTATTGATCAATAACATGAGGAATGGATGGATAGATAGTATGACGGATGGATGAATGGAATGACTGATTGATGAATAATTGCTAAAATGATTGATGGATATATGGATGGGTGGATTTATCGATTAATAGTGTGATTGATGGATGGATGAATAGATCATATAATGGATGGATGGATGGATTGATTGATTATTGGATTATTTGATGTATTAATGGATCGATCAATTGCTAGAATAATTAATAGATGGATGAACACATGGATGGAATGACTGATGGATAGATGGATGGATGAATCAATAGTGTGATGAATGGATGGATGGATAGATGGCTGGATAGATCGATCAATTGATATAATTGATGGATGGATACGTGAATGGATAGAATGACTGATGGATAGAATCAGTCTATGATTGATGAATAGTTTCTGTGACTCTCACAGACCCAGTCCTGGTATAAAAGTGTGGGGGGAATTCTTCTGAATTTTGGATTGAGAAACACTCTTTTCTTGCAATGTGATATCGCAGTGGTGGTCTGATATGATTCTGACTCTGTGTGTGGGCGAGTTGCTGATGTTGTGCCAGTCATGTTAGCTTATCTCTTTCTGTAATGACTGCATGCGGAAAAGGCTTGTGTTGTTTTGACCTGCTTCCTATTCATGATTTTCTTTAAAACAAAAGACACATAAAAGGATAGCGTAAGGATATGGATAAGTTTGTAGTGGTAATGGAGGAATATTGTTCATATCTTAAATATGAGTGCACATTTGAGACTCACTTGAATTGTAGATCTAAAAAAAAATGAAAACGCAGTACATTTGCATAAGGTGATCAATAGATGTTTTGGTGTCACATTCTTGAACGTTGGTTGTTTCGAGTCGTCTCCTGACCTGCAGGTGGATTTTTAAGGATTGTTTTCTGCCCTGTGGCTACAAATCAATACCGTGCGAATCAAGATATCTTCAAAACATTTCTTTCTGTTTAGTTTTTCTCATCATTTCGTTATGCTTATTACTGTCATGTCAACATTCCCAAAGAAGGAATTGTATTTAACTGGAAATACTTGCTCTAGACCGTTTCAGGTGTCTTTCAGCTTAACTAATTACAGTATGAAGAAATTTAACCTTTTAGTGAGTGATATTACAAATACTAAAGTTTAATT
>JAUCMT010000035.1:2927227-2940816 GCA_032357475.1 Enteromius thamalakanensis
GAGTGATATTACAAATACTAAAGTTTAATTATATATATATATATATATATATATATATATATATATATATATATATAAGTTAGTCAAAAGATCAATCGCAATTTATTTCATCCACAATAAAAGTTTTGCACTCACATACAGTATAATTTTTGAAAATACTGACATTCATTTACATGCATTTATGCAATTCATATTATATAAATATGATAAATATACAAATAGTGCATGTATACATGCATGTGTATTTATATATGCATAGTAAATATACACAGTAGTATCCTTATGTGTGTAATGTATATACACACACACACACACACACATACAAATATCTAAATAAAAGTTTACAATATACAGTATTGCATGTATTGCATTTAAAGTTTTATAAATTTGTAAATTTCCTTTTGGGATTTTGAAATTCTTTCTATTTAAATAAAGAGCAGCATGAACATTCTGCAAACCATCTTCTTTTGACCTCCCCAGAAGAAAAAATATTTGTATGATATTAAGAAATAATATTTTGAGCGACACAAGGGTCAATAAACAATGACAGATTTTTTTTATTTTATTTCGGATGAACTATCCTTTTAAAATGATCCTGTGGCATTGACTGTAACACTACACATGCTGGTTGAAAGCTCTAGTGTGTGCTTCTAACAGAGAAGATATCTTTCTTTAACTATTACCAAGAGGAAAAAAATTGACCTACATTCTTGTAGGCTTTGAGTAGCAAGAGGTTGGTCAGTGTATGTGTGTGTGTGTGTGTGTGAATGACGGCCCGTCCCATTGGCTGTTCCCGCTAATTCTCTCCCACAGCATGACAACATCACGCAGAGTGATGGAGACAGAGAAACAAAGATGGAGCAGTGAATGAGTGTATTTGCTGAAGACAGGGAGGATGAATGTTTTTGTGTTTGCCAGCGAGAGACAGAAAGTGTGAGTGTGTCAACCACGTGTGCCAGTTGGCGTTGTTGCTACCCATCCATTTCCTCTCGGCCAATCAGAGGCGGAGAATCCTGGACGAGTAATGATGCTTGCGAATGAGTGTGTGTGACTGTGCCTCTGGTCTGTGTGTGTGTGTTGGGAGAAAGATAGACAGTCTTCGTACTCTCAGCACATCAGATATTTTTGAATGAAGGGTCTCAGAGGAACATTTAATGCTCTTTCATAGCTCAGGAGATTTAATGGTTCTGAGTTGTATTTACTACTGAACTTTGAGTGAGATTTGTTCTCATAAAATTACTTAAGAGAAATAAAAACAAGACAATTGTTGCTAAGAAATTAATATATATAGGAGCTCAGATCAATTGGTTTCAGTAAAATTGAGAAACTGTTTTTATTTGTATATATATATATATATATATAAATTAAATCTAATTTAATTTTATATGATCCTCAATTAAACTTTACTCTGTGTGCACACTTTAGTATGTTATAAAAAATATGAGCACATATTGAGTTTCTCACATAAATTCTGTCACATGAAGTGAAGTGCAGTTGACCCGAAATTAATGACCTCACATTAGAGACTTCAGCTGAGGGTTTCTTTTTATGAGCTACAAAATGGCTACTTTGTGCTCATGAATTGTCAGGAGGACATAAAGACACTGAGGGCAAACAATATAGTGCACTGCTCACATATAATGGGGAAAAAGTGCACGTTTCAATCCCTGGAGCAACTCCAATTTATAAACCGGTTGCATTTTGAGGTCTTTTTTTAAGTTCGTACCACAGTGATAAAAATAAATATAAATGTATTATTTATTTCATTTTCTTTCCAGTATTGTTATACAGTATAAACACCTGCATATATAATATTGAATTTATGTTTTTCAAATAAGTCATTTGTCCTAACCAAGGCTGCATTTATTTGATCAAAACTTTAGAAACTAAATACTTTTTAAAATAGCTGTGTTCTATCTGAATATATATGTGACGCTGTAACGCCTAGTGTCTTTGTTTGTGTGTTTCATGGTTTGTTTTTGCTTTCGTTTTCATGTCTGCCTGTGTTTCCTTATTTGGTCTTGTTCCTGTCCTTGTTTAGTTAATTAGTTACCCGTTCCACCTGTGCTCCTCACCTGTCCTGATTTCTCCCTAATGTGTTTTTGTTTAAAAGCCCGTTCAGTTTGTCTTGTCTTTTGTCAGATTATTGCTGTTGAAACGTTGTTTGAGTTTGTGTTGCTTTCTTATATCCTGTGAGTATTCTTTATTAAAATTGCATAAAGAAATTCCCTCTTCTGTCGTATCCTGCCTTCGCCTGCCTTTAACACATGACAGCGTGACGGACGCAAAGCTGAATTTTTAGCATCATAACTTCAGTCTTCAATGTCATATAACCATTTATATATAACCTGTGTAACTTTATAAATGCCTTTACTGCCACTTTTGCCTAATTTCATGCATCTTAATAAAAGTTACACACTTGCAGTATGACAATGACAGATCTTTCTTTTTTTTTTTTCTCTTTCATGTTGTTTCTTCATCAATCCTGTCTTGTCATCCTCTTCAGGTAAGTAACAATGCCTTAAATACCATTTTTATTGTGTCAAAAGCAAAAGTTGTTTTTGCTGATATAGTGCTATAGAATCAGTCTGATTTGGTGTAATTTTGAAGCACAGTGTTGGTCTTGGACCTTCAGTGGGTCAGTATTCTTTACACAGAAGAAAGCTTTGTACTTTTGTACCAATTTCTGGCTCTGAATATTCTTAAAAAGCAGCAAATTGTCTGTTATCCAACAGTTTTTGGATACAGCATGTAGACGTGTACAGATGTGGCCTGAAATCAGACCCTCACATGCAGAGGGTTTACACACTCCCATGCAAGTTGGCAGGAGTGCGCGGGTCTTCTCATATGTGGCAGTTTCCATGGAGACAACGAGTTAAAAATAACGGCAGAGACGGCTTTCCCGTGCCATTTGCTGGCAGTGCTACCACAGAATGTTATGATGCGCTTGGAGGACGTAACACACACACGCTGTGACGTAGTGTGGGGTGATGGACGCAGAACGCTCCAGCGAGGGTATTTTTAAACCCAGCTGTCTGTGAAAGAGTCTGACCACAGGTTCTCGTCTGACGCTGTGGACACTGTGGACTTTTAGTGCACTTTTCATGTTATTTTGGGTTTAAATATTTCCTGTTGAATCTGTTTGATGTAATATACATTATATAATGTAAATAAAAGAATGAAAGCATTAGAAATGAAATAAATTGCATATTAGGTGAACTAAATATTAATATTCTCTGCCCTTTTGGTCACATTACTTTTAAAGCTTCATTTGTGCCTTCATCCTCTACCAGTGGAGTTAATTGTTTGTTATTTTTCTGGAATATTTCAAGCTGTTTGGTTTTGATTGTATAACTGCACCAGTCACTGTCTCCTTAAAGGGATAGTTCACCCAAAACAGTTTTAATTTTGCGGTTAACTAACCCTTTAATATTCTCTGTCACCTGTTTGCTGTTGATCCAATCATCAGCCAGCATTTCTCCACGTTGGGCTCATTTCTCTGACTGACAGACGAGGGGCTATGATGGCTTTAGCACGTGTTGTGCCTCTTCTACTTTGCAGTCGGGGACGTTTGGGAATCCTGACATTTCCTCAGATGTAGACGCGAGTGGCTGCTGTGTGTATTTGCAGGAGAACGATGAATACGATAAACGAGGAGATGTAAAGGCCCTCTGGAATGTGTTCCCCACACCTTCTCGTTTCTCAACTGCCTTTCAAAGTTTTTACCTGCGAGAGCCCCGTGTTTGTGGGCGTGCAAAGAGCTGCTGAGTGACAGCTGTGGGAATTGTGGAAACTGGATGTGTTTCTCTGTATGTGTGTGTGTGTGTGTGTTTACACAGGGCTCTTGTGATCGCACTAGAGAGACGGTTGCGTAACAGGCACCTTCATGCGAGCTGATATATCGTCACTGTGCAGTCTGAAGAACCTGAATCAAAGGGCGGCGCTCAGATCACGTGTATCTCACACGGCCCGCTGGAAATCTCTTCTCCAGTCATCTCTGCTGCTTTTAATGCAATTAACTAGGCATTTTTTTCTGTGTTAAAATTACGTCTGAACGTAAACGCTGTGGTGTGTGCATAAAATGATTTGTGGGTTGCAGAATGAGGCTTGTAAAAGGGAAGTGGGGCAGAGTGCTGTGTTAGTTTTGGAGGGAGAATCACAGGCCGTGTTTTCCAGCTGACCCATGCTGCACGTTGAAAACACGAGATGACCGTGTATAAGGGAGATGAATGATTTTGGGAGCTTAGTTGGGAGTATTAATGCATTTTTGGAAATAGGGAACTGATGGAAAGCTTGTTACAAAAGTGAGATGTAAAATATTTGTGTATTTGTTGATTTAGATCAGTTAATTTTAATTATATTTTAAAGATTGATTGATTAGTGAGTATTAGTGTGACTAGATGCAAAAAAAAAAAAGAAAGAGTGCGCGATAAGAGTTTTTTTTTAGTGTGTGATAAGAGTCTCGCGTTGGCTCAAGGTGGCTGTGAAAATAAATCTGCATTGTTTATCCTTTTTAATCTTTCATTCCAAAAATTCACACAATTCTAACCTATCATTGAAGTAAAACAATTGAATAAGGGAGAAATTTTTGTGATGAAATAAATGTTTTTCTCCAATAATTGTTGACCACAATTATTTTTGTTATAAAACAACGCTAATCAAACAGGAAGTGATGTGTACTCCATTCATCCTTCTCTCTTCTCATCTGTCTCTGATCTGTTCAGTGTCAGGATTCTAATAAACCTAAGTGATGTAGTGGCGTTCTTTAGTAAAATGAATTTCATTCACTGTGTCCAGTGTGTCTAAAGTGGAATGTAAACTCAAGTTAAATAAATAATCATAATTGATTGTTTGAGTGCTTTGAGGAAAGAGGATATCTCATGCACTTTTTAAAAAAACTATTGAGGTGCTATGATTTCCTTGCTAAAATAAACCGATTAAACCGTCCAAAGACGGTTTTCAAGTCTTGGTCAGCTGGTTTATAATGGTCTCACAGCACATTTAAATTAATTTATCCATGTTTTTATCTCTATTATATAATAAAGCTTGTAAATAAGTTAATTGTTTATTTATTTATTAATTGATGATGTTTAGCTGGTTATGCTAGTGTTTAGCAAACTAGTCAGTATTTGTGGTTTATGCTTTTGTCCGCTACGTAATATTCATTCATTAATTTTTTTTTATTTATAATCCATATTAAATGGTATTGATTATTAATAAAATATTTTTTTTATTTTTTATTTTTACTTTTAAATAATAAATAACATAGATAATAACTAAATTAAATTTTGTTCTTATTAAATAACATTGATTGTAGATATATTAGTGCTGTCAATCGATACTTTTTTAAAAATTAAGCAATAGCATATAGCATATTGTTCTGAAATTAATCATGATTAATTCCAACTAACAGTAACGTTTTTTAAAATATACTTTTATATTGTAATTTCACATTCAAGCATTAAATTAATGTACAAACAACATAAAGTTAAAAAATATATATGTTTTTGTATAATAGCATCTTTTTTTGTGATTGAAGGCCAGCATTACTCTGATGTCTCTGGAATAGTTTTTTTTTTCCCTAATAGCTATTTATTCATTGAATAGCCATTTAACATTACCACGCTATCTTATAAAACCATTACACCAAACAATCTTCATATAAAACCATTACATACAATATAAAACAGATTTATTTTTATAAAATTGGGGAGGTAGGGTGACGGCGAGGTCCCAAGAGGGTACGAGGTGTGGTCTCGGGGGATTAACCCGACGCGCACCTCTGAGGAACCTTACGATGAGTTGGTGCTTCCCGAAGGGACGCACCCTCCACTGCATCGTGATATGCAGCTATGGCTGCAACATACACTTTGAGAGTTGAAGTGGGACATCGCCTCAGTCTGCTTCTGGACTGCCGAGAACTCCTGGGGGAGGGCCTCAACAGTGTCGCCGAAAAGGCCGACCTGGGCGATGGGGGCATCGAGAACGCAAGCTTTGTCGGTGTCCGGCACCTACTCCAACTTCTCCAACTCCAACGCTCCAACTTCTCTTGCAGGAAAGAAAGCACAACTGCAATGTGCATCTCTGTGGGTCCACTCTGTGAGGGGGAAAGCGTACATGAGCCCAGGTCAGTCAGTCACAGCTGTGTGCCAGTGCATCCTTGCCGAGGGAATTCGACTCATGGAGGGAATAGGACAAACGGCAGTAGGCCTCGCAGAAGTGGCTCCAAATCAGCTGGACTACCTGAGGGTGGAGCCGCCATTCTCAAGGGTGAGTGGACTGCTGTGAGAGCTGATCAGCTGCATGGTTGAGTGTCCCTGAAATGTGAACAGTGTGCAGTGATTTCAGCTGCTTGTGACTCCACAGAAGCAGATGGCGGGTGAGTTGTGACATGCGGCGGGAGTGTAAACCACCTTGTCTGTTGATGTACGCAATAACCGCTGTGTTGTTCGTTTGGACCAGCACATGCTTGTGGCGCAGCATTAGAAAAAAAGCGACGCAGGGCCAGAAGTACATTTAACAACTCGAGGCAATTGATATGCCAAAGCAGTCAGACGCCTGACCAGGGGGCCGAAGCTGCCTGCCCGTTGCATACAGCACCCCAGCCCATGGGGTCATTTGTGTTGACCACGACATGCCTGGACACCTGACCCAGAGGTACTCCAACACGGAGGAAAATAGGGTTGGTCCACGGGCTGCAACACTGCGGCGAAATGCCAATCTTTAGTGTGCCACGTTGCCATGCCCATCTCGGGACTCAATATAAAGCAAGCCCAGCAGCGTGACCGCAGCTGCAGCTGCCATTTGTCCCAGGAGCCTCAGAAAAATTTTGAGAGGAATCGCTGTTTTGTGCCTGAATTATTTAGGCATTTCAGCATGGCCTGCGTGCCCTTGCTGGTGAGGCGGGTAGTCATTTCCACCGGGTCCAGCTCCATACAGAGATAAGGGATCGTCTGCACTAGGGGGAAATTGCTCTTCTCTCAGTTGACCTGAAGACCCAAATGGCTGAGGTACCGTAGCACCAGGTCCCTGTGCAT
The DNA here is from genome assembly GCA_032357475.1 of Enteromius thamalakanensis. Taxonomy (NCBI): domain Eukaryota; kingdom Metazoa; phylum Chordata; class Actinopteri; order Cypriniformes; family Cyprinidae; genus Enteromius; species Enteromius thamalakanensis. The sequence goes on from JAUCMT010000035.1 coordinate 2,934,265, forward strand.
GCACAACAGATCCCTCGAGTGAGCTATTGTCAGCCAGTCATCGAGATAGTTGAGGATGCAGATGCCCATCAGCCATAGAGGAGAGGGCACCCTCCACGACCTTCGTGAAGATGCGGGGAGACAGGGAACGGCCAAAGGGTAAGACCTTGTACTGATATGCTCGACCCTCGAATGCAAACCGAAGAAGGGGTCTGTGTCACTGCAAGATCGAGACATGAAAGTACGCGTCCTTCAGATCGATGGCTGCGAACCAATCCTGGCTCCGGATGCATGTTAGTATGCCCTTTGGAGTGAACATTTTGAATGGCAACCTGAGAAGGAACCGATTCAAAGCTCGTAGATCCAGTATGGGTCTCAGCCCACCGCTCTTTTTGTGCATGATGAAATAAGGACAGAAAAACCCTGACCCCATCTCAGCTGGAGGGACATGCTCGATCTGCGCCTAGCAGAGATGTCGTCTGGGGACAGAGATGTCGTCGTTTACCGAAGAACAATCCTCATGGGGACCCTCGGTGATGAGCAGGCAGAGGCTGTGCACTCGGGGACCGGCTGGCCCTCCTCCACAGTGACGCCGAATAGGCCGGCTTCACCTAAACATCACCTAAACAAGGGCACGTGCAGTGGCCTTCCTCGCCCGGAGAGCGAAGTCAGTCGCAGCATGAAGTTCTTGGATTGCCCCCCGGTTAGCACAACTCTCGTGCAGGTGTTTCAACACCTTTGCCTGGTAGAACTGCAGCGTTGCCATCTCGTGCAGGGCGGTAGCAGCCTACCCAGCGGCGTAATAAGCCTTGTCCGCCAGGGTGGATGACAGCTTACATGCCTTACACGCCTGACCCCGCCAGGTGGTGGCACAGCATACTCCACCTGAGGGATTGTCGCGTACCCCCTGGCTGCACCGCCATCAAGAGTGGCTAGGAGCCTGGGCGCAGTCGTGCCTCGTGCACCTCCGGGAAGAAAGGCACTAAGAGAGAGTGCAGCGGGGCTGTGTCTCTGGCTCCCAGAAATCAATCATCCAGCCGTGAGGGGTCGTCGAAGGTGCACGAGGCACCTCCAAACAGATTCCCTCAGCGGCGCGGAGGAGCATAGCTGACAGATCAGCATACACCGCAGCACGGCGCCCTCCCGACCTGGTTTCTGCCTCACCATCTGACTCACCCTCTGTTGCTGCCAAAGACATCTCAGCCTCTTGGGGCTCCCCAAAGGATAACTCAGCCCTGTTACGGGGTGAGCGGTCTCCTTCAGGAGGACCACGGGCTACACGGTGCTCCAGAAGTCTGCTGGGCTGTTACAACGGACGGAACATTCTGGACAGTCACCTGGAGGTCCGCCAAGTGAACTTGCTACGGTCCAACGACTTTCCACAGGAAGGACGCGAGAGTAGCTTTCTCACAAATGAGAGGCGAGACCTCAACTTAGCCATGGTCATCGACTTTGTGCTTTGACCATCCACGAAAGCCGCTTCAACATGTTCTCGGCCAAGACAGGTGAGGAAACTTCCGCACCCAGAAACGCACTGTCACAGTCACAGTTTTTCACCAACCGTGGAAAATTTGCTCTTTCTCCCGGTTTGCCCATGGAAGACCTTATGTGGCAATTCCGTGCACTAAGAGGTCTTTGCTCACTGGTTATGCAAGATAGCTGGCACAGCCGGGCTTTAAAAAGTCCACCAGCCCGCAGGATCCGCTGACAGCCGCCCTTTAAACGCTGTCAGACGAGAGAGCAGAAAGATTGCAGGAACTCTTTATAATCAGGAAGCTCCACTGCAACTTCTCCAGAATGCAAGTCAATGGGGTCTCCTTCAGCTCAGAACGGCATAGGCTCTGAAGTGAAAAGCTGCATGTGCCCTCTGATTCTCACATATGGATGAGGTGCACAATCAAGTGCACGCCAATATTCACTGCCCTTTTGTTTGAAGCTCAAAGGCAATTGGTGTCTCTAGCAAGTTCGCATATGTAACGTTGAAGTGATACGACTAAAAGGGTAACTTAAAACAATCTTCACATAACCCATTATAATAAATGTCATATTTACTTGTGCACTTTAGCAGAAATATAAAGAAATTGAAACTGAAGTTATCAGACAGATTCTAAATTAAATATAGATGAATCTTTAAAACTATCCCATTTTTACGTTGTCCTTTGATTAATAGATATCACAGCAGCTGGTTATTATAGGTTATTTTGGCTGTCATTTCTTTAAGAGTTGCCGCTGCTACATGTGACGCACTTCTGACACAAATATTATTTACTTTTTGGACCTTTTCTGACCCACTGGTGTGTTAGATGAGTGAGACAGTGCGGGGCTGCTCCAGAACATTTCAAAGACATGTTCTGAAATCTATTACATGCTTGCACAGTTTTAAAGCAGCTTTAATCGTCTTTTTGGAAGCTTGATGATTGCAAATAAGCAAATAAGTTAAAAACAGAATTGAATGATGCAGCAGCATTATTATAGAAAGTGCAGAGCAGATTAATTTGCATTTAAAAGCTGTTTGAATGCAGCTTATTCGATCGGAATTTAGAGTACAAACTGTAGTATACGGCATTTCTCAGTCATGTAGGATTTTGTTCTTTCATTAAACTCTGGCATGAAGTAAGTCTCTCTGATAAATCATCACAGATGACATCAGAGAACAGAACAGGCTTTGTGAGGTGGGCTAGTTTGGCAGTCGAAGCGTGTGATGAAAGATTCATCGTATTATTCTCTTCCATGTTTTAGTTGGCAGGTTGCTCGTGAGGGTGAACCATGTCTTTCTCTTTCCTCCTCCCTGTTTCAGGAGGCTAAGCATGTTTGATCTGCTCTGAGACCAGTGACTGTGTTTCTGTTGTACTCCCCGGTCAGGATTGTTCAGTCGAGCAGAAACTTTCCCAGATCGGGATGGTGAAGTCTCAATCGTAACGGGATCTCCTGGCTTCTCTTTGTAACAGCAGGGTCTTTGTTTGACCGCGATATTCCAGGGATGAGAAACTCCTACTTGGTTGAGACATGGGCTCTAAATTCACAATAGCCCTCTCAAATTTAACTATCTGTAATATAATAATATAATATACTGCTTCTCTAGCCCACCGGCACAGAGGTAAAGTACCGTTATACATTGTTATTTACTGTGTGTATTACAGGTACTGTGGTAATAACAGATGTTGTCATTGTTAACTAAAACAAAATACCATTAAACATAGTTTTCAGTAAATTAAATAAAGCTGGAATAAGATATAAATATAGAAAAATTATGAAAAAAATAATTCTTTTTTTTCTTTAGAATAATTGTAAGATTTTGTACCTTGTCAATTAGTTGAAATAGGTGTAAGTTGAAGTATTAAAATTACTAAAACTAAAACTGAAATAATAATGAGAAAAACACAAACTATATATTTAAAATCATAATCATAATAAAGATTTCTAAGGTGTAACAGTTTCAAACTAAAATTAAAAAGACCAAATTAAATGAATAAAAACAAATAAACCTATTAAAAACTATAATAGTATATAAATATTACTAAACTAATATCATGGTATATATATATTTACGCCAAATTACTGCCCATTTTACCATGGTGCTTTCTCATGGTGCAAGTCATCTAGGTTACTAACGTAACCCACGTTACATATGGGAACTCTCCAGAGAGACCAATTGCCTTTGAGCTTTATACAAAAGGCCAAATAATATTGATTGCGCTCAGGTGCACCTCATCACTGTGTGAGTATAAGAGGGCACGAGCGCAGTGCATATGCAGGTTTTCACTAAAGAGTCGAGCCGGCGTCAGCGCGACCTCAGAGTCGTGGCACGAAAGTGTAACTCCTTCCTTCCCTCCTTCAGGGAACGTGGGTTACGTTATTAACCTAGACGTTAACCTTTATATCGAATCGCTTCAGCGTTACTTATGGGAACACTCATGGAACAGGCCACGACCCTTGAGGTTGCGTTACGCGGAGAACCCCTGTCGACAGGCGAGATTCTTTTTCATGTTTGTAGCTACTCGCTCTAGGTCCATCTACGGGGCAGGGAGGACTCAGGTTCAGCTATGACAGGGGAACACTGAAGACACGGGAGGACACAGCATCTACACGAAGGCCGTAGAACCTGGCGAAAGGTGTTAGGTGTCGTTCAGCCCGCAGCCCTACAGATATCTGCTAGAGAGGCGCCATGAGCCAACGCATAGAACGAAGCGACACTCATTGAGTGAGCTCTCAGTCCTAAGGGGCAAGGCTCTCCCTGGTATAGATAGGCCAGGGAGATGGCTTCAACCACCCAATGAGCCAACCTCTATTTGGAGATAGCATTCCCTTTCTGCTGTCCACCATAGCAAATAAAGAGCTGCTGGGAGCGTCTGATGCTCCGAGTTTGGTCAGTGTAGAGGCAGGACACAACAACTCTCAGGTACCAATCACCTCCTAACCAATTCCCTCGGCGGTGCGGAGGAGCATAGCCGGCAGTTCAGTGTCCGTTGCGGACGGAGCGGCCACCGCAGTGTGGTGTCACCATCTGACTCTCCCTTTGTCGCAGCGTAGGGAAAACATCTCAGCTGGGAGGACAACTGGACTACGCGGTGCGGCAGAAGTCCATGGCACTTTACACCGGACGGAACATTCTGTACAGACACCTGGCGGTCCACCAGATGCCTCGGCACGGCAGTTGAAAAACTATTACGGTTTAACAAGCTGCCGCGGGAAGGATGCGAGGGGATCCGTCTCGTGAATGAGAGGTGGGACCTCAACGTAGCCATGGGAATCCGCTCACAATGAACGCATAACCCTTTCATGAAAGCTGTCTCAGCGTGTTCTCTCCCCAGACATGTGGAGCAGCGATTGTGCCCGTCTACAGAGGTAAGGAAACTCCCGCACCCAGAAAACTCTTTACCAACCGCGAAATCGCAGGAACTCTTTTCAGTAGATCAACCGCTCTCCAGCTGGATCTCCAGCTTCGAACGGCGAAGGCTCTGAAGCGAAAAGCAGCATGTGCACTGCGCTCAAATATTCATTGGCCTTTTGTATAAAGCTCAAAGGCAATTGGTCTCTCTGGCGAGTTCCCATATGTAACGTCGAAATGATTCGACTGAAAGGGTACCTAAAATAAACATGCTATTATATGATACCCAAAAATATTGTATCTGCATAACACATACAAAACTTCCATAACAAAACATACTACAGTATTAATATTCTATTCTATTGCATATACATGGTATTCCAATGATAATACATAATAGTATGTGGTCTGGCAAGTTCAAAATTACATATTAAAGCATGTGCTGCGTTTGTTAAATTACTCACTTCTTTTGAGAAACTAGTCTATAGCTGGATTGCTGACTTGTTTAAGTTTAATATTTAGCATTCATGGTTAACCACCATTTTGTAATTATGCTGAATATGCTGATATAATTCACAAAGCACTGTTTGCCGAGTCCACTGACTTTACTATCTAATCAAAAGTTTTATATGATTTTGATGATTCACTGATGTGTTTCTGCCTTCAGAACAGATTGTTTGTGTTGTTTCGTGCCAAAGCTAGCGCTTCGCTAATTCACCAAGGCTGCTGAGTTAGTTTTCTGTGGCTGTTGTGTTGGTGCGACTGCGCTGAGATTAGCAAGTTGTTCTTGGAGCTCTTTAGGCCAGATGAGTTTTTCTCATGGCCTGCTCAACATTTCACGGGTCATAAAAATGTTTTTTAAAATGCTTTTTTTGCAGAGAACACACACTTCGCTCAGATCTGAAAGGGACTTGATCCTGCCAAACCTGCTTCGCTCACAAAGCACAGCAGTTGCAGGATTGGCAGACGCTCTGTATGAATGGATGCAAAGCTATGACGGAGGTCTGCTCTCAATAACATCTCTCTCTCCACAACAACTCCAACAGAGCTCCAGCCAAATGGATCTCCGTCAGCGTCTGTAACTTCTGCTTCTTTGACTCAAAAGCCTGTGCAATTCCAGAAGCAGGCCGAGTTTCAGTTGGGCTTTATATTGCGCAAACCACTGTTAGATAACCATTTCCGAGACTTTTTTTTTTTTTGTAATTCTAGTGAAGTGATATAAGAGTACTTGTTGTTGATGTAAGATCTCATGATGGTGTTGTCAGAGAGTGATTTTTATTATTATTGTTAAATAGGTGAAAATAGGTACAGGTATTTTTAGAGAGGGTTGATGAATGTTTTTTAATTATTTAATTATTATTATTACTATTTATTTATTTTTTAATAGACATTATTTTTGGAAGTGCAACTATGTCTTTGGATTCCTAAAATCTTTTTTTATAATTTTTTAATTAAGATTTACTTAAAATAGAAGTGTATAACCAGAAAAAAAACGTGATTGATTAATTGATAGCAATATTAAAAATATAATAAAAAAAATTAGACAAAGTCTCATTAATTAAACTTAAAATTTACTATTATTTAAATACAGTTATAATAATTAAAATTTATATTCTGCAGATTTGTATGGCTGGGGCTACTACTCTTGACCTGTGATTAGTTTCTTGTTAGTTTGTTAGTTTGACTACAGTAGCTCAGAAATAAGCTACAGTAGCATGCACTACAAGCCATATAGATAAAAGCTT
>JAUCMT010000035.1:2948231-2963150 GCA_032357475.1 Enteromius thamalakanensis
CAGAACCAGTGCAGGAAGTTAATTTAGAAACCAATAAAATGGAATAGAAGAGATAATAAATGAGAAACAAAATAACAATGTGGTTTATGTTTTGGGCAGGTTTACATATTTATCATACTGTAGCTTGTCCTGTATGGTTGCAATACATTTGAATAAATAAACAATTTAATTTTTAGCTTTTTTTTTAATTATTAAAAAAACAAAGAATTTTATGTTACATGTATTACATTATAATATTTTCTATATACAGTGTATATATATATATATATTCATTATTAATATTATATTGTTTAATTGTTTTATATTATTTATATTTTTATTAACTAATTTTTTAATCACTTGCCATTGCAAGATTGCCAAATACATTTCGGACTCTAGACATAGGTTTGTAGACATACTGTAAGATTTACTTCCTCTGGTTTCCTCATGCTCCCTTGCGCTCGGCGCTTCTCTCTTTCTGCCGCTGAACTTCATGAATGGCATTCTTTCATCCCCCTGACGTCTCGTTTCTTTTCTAATCAAAATAGCTTTTGAACACGAGCCAGATGGAGAAATCAAACCGTCACATTTGGCTCTTTCCCAGCCCCCTACGTTCCCTCCTCTCCTTCACATTTTGGCTCCATACACTCCTTTTTCCTTTTTCTTTTTTTCCTTCTTTGATCCCGTGTTTTTCAAAACTCCACTTCACCCCTTGCCCCTCATTCCAGCACCGGCAAACAAAACGGTCATAAACTCCCTTTGATTCTGTCCGTCTGTTTTTGTGACGCTTCCCTCTTTCTTTTCGTCCTCTTCTGGTTTTGGGAGAAGTTTCCGTGGAAACACTTTTTTTTCGGCTGCTGTTTATTGTGAGATCCTCATTGGCCGGGCTGGGAAAGGGACACACAAAGACTGAATATCACAGCTCGCTTTAACACAGTGCATGCTCATATGTGGCAGGGTGACAACTAAACTCTCTAAACCTCTTTAGTTAATACTCTGTAAACTCCACAAGGTAAGTTAACTGATTAGATTAACTGCTAAGTTAACTATCTGACAGGGTTTAGCAAGTGTACTTCACCTGGTGCTGTGAGTGACAGCTGAAAAGAAGAACTGAACTTGCGTTGTGTGGTATACTTCATGTGAATATGCATTTGTTTAATTTCTTACAACTTTTTCCTGCACTAATGCGTCTCCATTGTTATTTGCTTTGCATGTTTCAATGCTTTTTTATGCATGTGCATGTAGAACTAAACATGTTCTCCAATTGTAGGTATGTTGTTCCACTTTTTCACAGACCTCATGAAATCAAATAGTTTTTATTGGTTTTTGGTCCATGTCTGTTACCATTGAAGTATACTGCACACAAGCGCACTGCTAAATGTTAACTTTTAGCATATGCACACATTGAAAAGTTTTAATCAGGAAAAATGTATCAAATGCCATTATGACATATCTACATGCTGTATGACATATTCCTGTAACAACTGACAAATCCCTAGCTAATCAAACAAATTGCCCATTGGCTATTTAGAAGAAAAACTTCCTGTCCAATTGGACATATGCCAATTAACTGAACTTATCAAGTGAATTCATAAGGTCTTAAGAACTAAAGCAAGTGGAACCATCATCGATTTGTCATCATCATCTATAAAAGATTTCCAAACCTCAGTAACCTCATATATTAATCAACGTAATGTTCATTTATGTTCTTTTAGGTTGTTCCTCCAGTGGATTCAGATTCAGAGCTGGTGGCTTTGGGCCACTGGTCGAACATCCCGCTCCCAAACGTACCCTCGACGCTGGACAAACAGACCAACTGGGCAGGAATCTTACCACTGCCCACCCCAGAGGAGAAGATGAAGACGGACTCTCAAGTCATCACCTCATGCATTGTTCCCATTAACGTAACAGGTAAATGCCCCCTATTATTTCCTGTAAATGATGCATGCCAAGTCAGGGCTGACTATGACACTTAAATAGTAGTTCATAGCAGCATATAATGTTTTTTTGTAAAATAAAACACCATTATTATATGGAAAAAGAAAGGTTACTGTTCATGTACATAGTATTGGGCTCAAGTCTGGTGATGCTGTCACTACTGAAGGAGAACTTTGGTCCACAAACAATTACAAAGAAATGGCAAGCAACACATTGAATTAAACAAGAACTTTTGAAGGGGAAATACTAAAAGAGTATTTTCTAGTACACATATTCCAATAATCTACACTGTAACAGGAATCTTAACAGAAAATACCAAGATATTCTTGATTAAAATGCCATTTTTGGCATAGTAGTAGTAGTAGTTCCAAATATAACAATTACTACATTTCGTGTTTTTTTTTTTTTGTATAAATATGTTTCAGCTATTTAGCTATTTTGTCTATCTCATGCAATTCAAAAATCTACAAATGATTTTAACAGTGTTATACAATGAACACAAAACTTTTTCTGCTACTGAGTTATGAGACAGGTAGAGTTAAAGGTTTTTGGTGGTATGTATAGGTTTAGGGGTTGGTTAAGGGGGCTAACGTAGGGCTCAGTTTGATTAATATAAGGGAACATTTTTATACCCAGAAGCTAAAAATACACTGCCCATAAATGACTCTGTCTTTTGTTTGCCAGAGATGACTGCTTGTAAAGGTACTAATGACTTGTAAACATTTATAAACTCTTACAAATAATTAATAGTTTCTATTTTGATTGGGTAATACAAAAACATGAACAGATGATTAATAAATGATTTGTCAAGATGTGTACATTATAAAATATTACACAACAAATGCAGAACACATATGTGGCCATTACAGACTGTGATTGAGTGAATAATATGTAAACATGAATAGTTTGTGCTTAATACAGTATGACTAATCAAGCTTATTTGTTTCACTGCATTTTAAAGGGTGGGGTAATTGTGAGCATTTGAAAGTATATTAACAAATTTCAGTTAAAATCATTTAGATTTTTGAAAAGTGCATAATGATACGAACTTCTGACATAAACATTTCTATTTACATGAATCAATGATCTGTTATTTTTTTGGTCGTTTTTAATAACTTCATTAGTAAACATTAGCAAGCACGTTACATTACTTAAATACTTATAACAAGCCCATTATATACTTTTAAGCTTTTTAATGGATGTTATTATCGAACAGTATATGTTTTAACTCAGAAATAAATCTAATTGAGAGTATCATCATCCTGACCAAAGTTCTCCTCTGGCATCAATGAACAGAAGGATTACCTTGTGAGAACGCTGAATTTTACGTGTATTGTTTTCAGAGGAGGGCGCCAACGCTACTTCCCCCTCAGCGATATCAGCTTTCCTAAGTGAGAGATCTTTTACATGTCCATTAAGTTTCCCCCTTCAGTATCAGTGCCACTTCATTCCCTAACCATCACCATCTAGAATAATGTGCGGCGAGAGAGAAGGGGTTGCCATCTCAGCCATAATAACGCTCTCATTTTGACTATTGCAGCTTTCTAATTTAATTAAAAAGCTGTTTTGATATTCACCTTACTAGCACACCCAAATACATTAGAATAATAACAGTATTAGACACACTGGAAAGTAGGTTAAAATCTGCAAGTCATGAAATTTAAAACAAAAAAGTTCTTAGTTGCCGTGGTAACTTACTTTGTGCCAGGAAATGCAAAGAGTCAAGAAAGCGTTTTGTGCATGCTAATCAGTTGCATTAGAATTACAAAGAGGCCAAATATATCTACTCCAGGCTTGACTGGAACAGGAGTTTAGCAGTGCGTGTCAGTAAGGATTGAGTCTAAGACAGTGTTGACTGGAAACTGCACATCACAGGCACAGTGGTGTAATTGCTGCTCAGAGGGCCAAGCCTTGCAATCACATGAGAGTCATGATGCATGACACTGGACAAACATCAAAACAAACTCAAGTGTACAGCAGCAGAATGCAGTCTAGAGTAAGGCTGGGGTTGGGTAGGACAGCAATACTCCCATTTTCAACCCTGGTTGTTTTCTGTTCTGATGTCCTGAATATGTCGCTCCTTTCACCTTGCATGATGTTGCGTATTGTCCAGTGTGCTTTTGTGTCAGTTAAAATATTTTAACGTGAATGAAAACCATCTTTTTGTTGCATTTATGATTTTAAAATACATACATTTAATTTTCTTTTGAGATGTGTTGTTAACCTTGTATATTGATGCATAACATGTAGAAAGTCAGCCTTGTTTATATAGTGATGTGAAGTAGTTATATACTGTACAATTTGAAATATATACTCTGTATAAAGATGTATTTTGAACACACACAAACATACACGCACATGCACACATACATATATATATGCAGTTAGGATACATTATTTTACCTTTAATAAAATGTTGTGTTTAGCATGAAAATCTCTGGTTTATGAGTGTGAAAGACATGGGAGGGAGAAGTAGAAAAAGTGGCTTGCACCCAACAGCCTCTCACATGTCTGGTGCTCTTTGCAGGGGTTGGGTTCGACAGAGAGGCCAGTGTGCGCTGCTCACTAGTCCATTCGCAATCAGTGCTTCAACGGCGAAGGAAGCTGAGGAGACGGAAAACAATCACTGGCATTCCCAGACGTGTACAACAAGATTTTGGTGTGTCAACTTGTAACATTTTTCTTACTCTTAATTTTTTTATTATTTGATTATTTACAGTAAAGAATAAGGCATATGGTAAGAGTAAATGGCATGTATGAAACATTATTTGTTACTAAAAAAATTACATTTATTGTTGTTTTAGATTCTGATGAGTCTCCAGTGGCCAGAGAACGCACAGTGATAGTCCACACCAACCCTGAAATTTGCCAAGAGGATCTCACTCTCTCTCGTCTCAGTACCAAGGACTCTGGTTGCCAGACAGAAGAATTTGTGATTGTTGGGGCTGCACCCTCTCGTAGACGGATCAGAGCACAAAGGGGGCAGGGTGTGACTGTGTCACTGTCCCATTCCACAGGCAACATATCTTCCCTGCCTGACAACTCTGACACAATGTTCACCTCCTCAGTAGGCTCCCGTCTGCGTTCTCGAAGCCTCCCACGTGAGGGAGGGCGGTTGGTGGACGAAGGTCATGATGACAGTGATGAGGATGACGAGGAGGAGGATGAGGAAGAACTGTCCCCATTTGAGGCAGAGGACTTCTTACCAGTCCCAGGGGAACATATTATTAAAGATGATGAAGAAAGCACTGATGACCAGGCAATCCCAGAGGGCCAGCATAACAGCTTGAAATTCAAGCAGCATGCTGGAATTGCAGAGCATGACTGGATAGAAAGGGGTCGATCGCATCTGCCTCGCAAAGCTGACATGGGTAGCTGTGAGATTTCCTCCAGTTCTGATACATTCAGTAGCCCCATTCACTCCGTTTCCAATGCTGGTGTGCTGACAAGTCAGATGGACCACAAGGAGGATCACCAGTCCTCGAGTGGCAATTGGAGTGGTAGCAGTTCTACCTGTCCATCTCAGACATCAGAGACCATTCCACCTGCAGCCTCACCCCCACTCACCGGATCATCCCACTGTGATTCAGAACTATCATTGAATGCAGCAACCAATACTAATGATGACTCCACCGGCTTCATTATTGATCCATATCCTGGAGACCGCTCACAGGGCCTCCGTAGCCATAGGACAGGTTCATTTACTTCCACTGCAACTGACATGCTTGATGATGCTGGAGTCAGCACTGCCAGTGAGGGTGAGTGGAGCTATCCACACTACAGGCACAACCTGCCTTGCCATCCTGACTTCAGTCCTGAGCAATCTAGGGCAGAGAATATCCTAGAATGTCCCAGTTTTGCTAGCATAGCCACTTTTGAAAGTTTAACAGAAAGGCCACCATCTGAAAAGGCTGACACCACCTCACACTTTTCTGTAGATGTCGAGGGCTACTATACCTCCATGCACTTTGACTGTGGTCTTAAAGGTAGCAAAAGCTTCACGTATAACTATGCATCTGTAGACCAGCAGCAGGCAGAATATGGACATCAAACAAACACACTTGGGAGACATAGTCTCTCTCTAAGGAAACCAAAGGTGAAGCCATCCCCACCAAAACGCAGCTCATCCTTGAAGAAAATAAGCAGCCATGTTGGACCTCCCACTGACAAGAACGAACCAAAGAATGCTGTCGGTCAGAACAAATCAATGTCTTCCGTTGAAAGAACACAGCATGTGGGGTTGAACGGAGGCTCCTCAAGTCATCTGGAGAGTGAGGAGCCACTGGGGGCTTGGGGTGTTGAAAGTTCTGCAGAGATTCCAGAAGTTGCTTTGTTTGGCTCCACAGAAACACATTCCTTCAAGGACGAGGGAGCTGTCCAGTCAGACTATGCAGATCTTTGGCTTCTTAATGACTTGAAATCCAATGATCCTTACAGATCGTTGTCAAATTCCAGCACAGCTACGGGTACCACTGTCATTGAATGCATTAAGTCACAAGAGAGCTCTGAATCCCAGACTTCCCAGTCAGGATCTAGGGCCACAACTCCTTCATTGCCATCGGTGGAAAGTGAGTTTAGATTGCCTTCGCCAGAAAAGCTGATAGGTCTAGCATCACCTTCCAGTGGCTACTCAAGCCAGTCAGAAACACCGACATCATCTCTTCCATCGGCTTTCTTCCCAAATGCTCACCCAATGTCCCCTACTGGTGGTAAAAGGAAACCCAAAGTCCCAGAGAGAAAGTCCTCACTTGCTTCTTTGCAGCAGTATTCGTCCAAAAGGGACCTGGAATTGCCAATCATTCCTCCCTCCCATCTTGACCTAAGTGCTCTTCCCAATGTCAGCAGGCCTTCAGTTCACAAAAACCAGATGCACATCCTTCACCATAGCAAACAAAAAGCAGCTGCTTTAGCAGAAATCAAGCGTGAGAGTCTGGCAACTTCATTTTCAAGTGATGAACTAGTCACTAGTCCCTTGGCCATCACTCCTACAGTACTTCGTTCAGTTCAACTACGTTCCGTTGGCAGGTCTGGAGAAGGGAACCACGATCGACCAATTACCGATACTAGCACTAGGCCTAAGTGTCCCACTGTGACTATCATTACCCCACCTACTCACAATAAACCCCATGAATCTAGAAAGCCTCCACCCTATAGACCCCTTCTCACAGAAACCTCCTCTCAGGACAATTGTGAATCACTGTTTACCCCAGTAGATGGATTAGCTACTAAGAGTATAGCAAGCCATTTTGGTGCAAGAAATAGATATGACCGATTAGCTCCATCACCTCTTTGGAGCATGACTGCTTTTAAGGCCCCATCTGAACAGTTGAATATGGATAATGTGATGTCTGAGAATTCTCGAGAATTTGTAGAAGAGGTGAGCACCTCAAATCATTTATTTTCCCAGAGTAGTCTGGAAGTGGAGCAAATCCAGCCATGGGCATCTGAGCCAAATGAGGGAAGCCCTGGTCAGAATGGTCTAGGAAAGAGGTCAGAAAGTTTTGACCAAGTGCCTGATATTGTCAATCAAAGATCAGAGACATTGCAAGCTTATCTAATCAGCAGTGCTGGAGAAGAATCTGTAACATCAGGTGTTCCAACCAGAAGTGCCTCACAGGAACTTGTAGAGGAAGGGTCAACACCAGACACAGAGGACTATTTCAGCAAAGGTTTGTTCATGTAATATTTCTATTATGAAGTAAACTAGCTGACATTTTGTGTAAAGTTTAGATATTTTGAATTAGAATTACTTTTTATTTCAGAGTCCACACCAAGCGATTCAACTGTGTCCCCTCTGACAGACGAATCCAAAACCGACGATGATAGCGTTTTTCTTTCACCAAGTAAAAGTCGAACAACAGAGGATCTCTTTGCCATGATTCACAGGTGTGTTTATCTGGTAGATTTTGATGATCTGAGAAAGTACTGAAAAAACTTCACAAAATGTTGATTGTCTCTTGTTTTGTTTTTTACCATCTCAGGTCAAAACGAAAAATGCTGGGCAGGAAAGATTCTGGAGAAATGTCAGTGCGGAGTCGTTTAGCTGTTGTTTCTGGAAATGGCTCTGCTACTAATCCTGCAACCTCGCCAAGCACCCCAAACATGCCTGTAAGTCCATCTACTCAAACTGGGGCTCAGAGAATCCAAGGCCCAATTTACAGGAGTGCCAAAAAGTCCAGTACCTCAAATGAAGAGTTCAAACTGCTGCTGTTGAAAAAGGGAAGTCGGTCTGACTCCAATTATCGCATGTCAGCTACAGAGATCCTTAAGAGCCCCGTTGCACCCAAAAGCCCTGGTGAGCTCCTAATGGAGGGTTCTAGACCATTTGAGGAGCCACTTTCTCCTTTACAGCAGCAACTTCCAGAGGGAACTCCAGAGCAAATTCCCAGCCCCTTTCCCAAATCTTATGCTGAGGGCTTTTCCCCAAAAGCTTTTCCCACATCTGCCTCAACTAGACAAGGCCGGTCAAGGATGCCGCCAGCTGCCAACAGCAGTCGCTACAGTACACGCAGTCGACTGTACACTGCTCCCATGCAGGCCATATCAGAAGGGGAAACAGAAAACTCAGATGGAAGCCCACATGATGACCGTTCCTCCTGAAAAATGCATCTTGACTTTTAGAATTAGTCTAGACACCACAATCTTTGAAACAAGTAAATAATGCTGGGCACTTGGCATACTCAATTCTGTTCTTGAGAAGACCGTAAACAAGCTATGTAGCATCTGTACCATTTTGAATCAAAAAGAACAAAACATTCTAATAATGATTTTCAGTAGTGGTGTTCTAATATCTTCCATGAACATATTTATTTTATGTGAATACTTTGTTTGCATACCTTTAATTTTAAAATGAGGGTGGAGAAAACTACGTGCGAAAAATCCATCACTTTGTAATTACTCACAGTGATTCAATTGCGGATGCTTTTATGTCACACACATTTACCATTGTCTAGAAAGATAAAAACAGTACTGTACTGGGGTAACTGTGAAAATGGGTCCAGATGGTATTAAAAGAAGGGAAAATCTTTCTTTTACCTTACTCACAAACTGTTTATGGCAGACAGCTTGGGACAATCAAAGAGTGGCCTTTTGTATAGTTAGCTGTAGCATAAATGGGCTAAGTGCTTTCGAGTTAGCCCGCAACTGGATCTTATTGGGCAAGAAATGTAGCTGTGTTGGAATATCCTGATGACCAACCACTATTTTGCACTTCTTTTGGTACTGAAAAAATATCAGACATTTTAAAGAAATCTTACAAAAATGCCACAAAAGAAAAAGTGACATGAACATAAATATCTATATACAGAATATAAATTTTAAAAAAGTATGTATTTTTAATGAGATTAGCTTAAGAAGGTAATAGGCAAATTGTGTCCATATTTGGCATTTTTAAGATATTGAGCTTTTTAATGAACCATCTAATCATTTTAAAGCAATGCTGTAATTAATGACCACACGATTCATCCCTTTCATTCAGTATTTATCTTTTTTAAGCAAATTTCTTAAAAAAAAAATCAACCAGTTGTTTCTATTTCAATAAATTGATCTACGAAAAATGACAACAGCTACAACACAGGCACTAAACGTATTCTGTGAATACTGTACCAATTGTTTCTAAAGTATATATATAATTCTGCTCTTGTGAAGTGATTTTTTTTGTTATTGATCACTGACCCACACAGCAGGACTAATACTAATACTAATACTGTGCAAGAGTTTTACAGCCAACTTGAAATTATGCCTCTACCGCAGTAGTTGTAGCTTTTCTACATTTCACTTTAATAGATCAAATTAACTGCATGCAATAAAACTTAAGAGAGGAGCCGATATTGGTACATCATTTTTTTTTTTACGTATCAAGGAATTTGCCTCATCAGATTTGTAAGGCCATGAGCTGTTTTTGTCAAAAATCTGATCAAAACAACTCTTGACAATCTTTTTCAAAGACATTTATATGTAGTAAATGGACAATGGCGGAATAATATTGTAGAAGGACAAGTAGAAGTTTTTAGAAGTGTGTAGTGGAAGTGCTTTTGGTCAGGAGGCTTTTGCAGTTTGTGTTTCTTTGGGTTTGAATTTGCAATGTTGAGAGGGCAATGAGGAAAGTTACGAGAAGGACTTAAAGTTTGGTATCGTCCTTGAAACTGATGGAAAACCTATTCCTTTCTCGATGCTTTTGCTGTTTGTAGCACAGGCAGTAATATATCCAAAGAAAGACTACAGAGGTGTAGAGTCACGTCAGACTGTGGGACCGAGCAAGTCTGCAGTAAGAGGGTTTGTGTCTTTATAAAGACTTTCGTTTGCTGAAGCAACAAATAAATCTGTGCGTATGAGAATGTGCTGAAAAGGATGCAAATCAAAGGAAAGAGGTAGTAAAAAAAAGGACAGATGAAAAAACATGGACTTGCACTACTGTTTGGTTAATGCTCAGCTTCTTTTTAAAATCGGTTTCCAAGACCCACCTCATGTTTTTCATTTTGGTACTAAAGTGTCTTGCTGGCTTTTATGAAATATTGGGCTTTGATAAATTAATGACTGCAGATTTATTTATGGATTTATGGACAAATATTTTCTTTTCAGAGGTTAAGCTTTAGTGGGTAAACACTGGTTTCAAAAGACAGACGAATTTAAAAATAAAAACCACTTATACATAATATATTGAAGAAAAAAAAAATAATGGCATAAGCTACTCTGTTAATGATCCTTTTAAACCTAATGGTGTCCAGTGGTGTATTTGGCATTTCTCTCCTTTGTACCATTGACCTTCTGGTGTGTTTGCAATTTACCTTGCTTGGTGAGATTTAGTCTTTGGATCAAGTATTTAATCTGTCCTCAACTATTCGCTCGCTTTAGGTAACAATGTTATACAAAGGGAAAAATCACACATTTACAAACCTGAGCAATCTATAAGTTGGCAAAGACTTTCACTATCCATCTCAAAGATAGAGGTAAACCATTTTGTAAGCTACCATTCCAACATTGTAAAGTCTAACCTTAAAATTTGCACTGATGTTTAGTATGTTTGTGAAGGTTTTCACAGTGTCTATTGCTGTACCTAAGGCTATTTAAACAGGAATAGTTAACACATAGCAAAAGCAATTATGAATTGAAATCTCATATTGATAAAGTTAAAGCATGCTTGGCGAATGGTAACATGCAAAGATTTGTGTAGCCAAAGGATTTCAGAGTCAGACAAACACTAGCTGTACTGAACACAAAACACAAGTTATGTGGTCTCTCTTCTGGTACTAGACTGAAGTCTTCAAGCAACTAAAATGATTTTTTTTTTTTTCTTTTTGTAAAAACTTGTAAATAGAATACCTTTTAAAATCGTTTCCAGGGTGTTTCTTATGTAAAATGTTTTCAAAGTTTACATTAATTATAAGCCTTTGTATATTTTTGATCTGTGCAACACTTTTGAGTCTTGTATTTATTTTTTAGTAATCTTTGTGGAGAGTCCCATTGTAAAATGTCTCTGAAACCGTTTGCCAGCTTGTCTGGCTGTTTAGTAAATGTGCATAGAAGAGGCCAATAAATGTGACTGCTTTAAACACGTAAATGCCTGTGTGTGTAAATGTTCATTTACAGTATAAAGACAGATGATAATGCTAAATTGGGTTGATTATGATTGACTGTATCATTATTTGAAATATAAAGCTTGAGGATGCAATGGTTTTAACCAACCAATGCTTATTGGAAATACGTGCCTTTACATACATTTCTGCAACCCCGTAATTATGTACCTTACTGGACGTTTCAGTTTTAAAGTGAAATTTTGTATAGGTTTATATTAGGTTGGTACAGGTGTGTAATGCAGTGTTTTTATAATGCTGCTCGAGTTACGTTTTGTGGCCGTTCAGAATTAAAATATTCAGTGAGTGTTGCTAAAGATTAATGCTATGTCATGTTGGAAATATCCACTGAACTAAACCCAAACCTAAAACTACCCAATAGTGTTAGCAAATGCAAAAGTAATGTAAAGATGTATTCTCTGATGCAGCCTTGCTATTTTAACTGACTTATGCTGATTTGAGCCGTTTGGTTGAACTGTTTTAGACGGGATTCAAACCGGGTTTTTTTACCACCTAAATGCAACGCTGTATCACGTTAGCTATCAACATTAAATATTGTGATGACAATATTCAGTAAGTGTACCTGTAAATTATACTTTTGTGTGAAAAGAAAAAAAGTTGGAATTTTACTGCCTCTAGTGTTCATCTCAACTGGAAACTGCAGCGATTCGTATGTAGTAGGTACGTTTTTTAAGTTTTGCAGAACTGGATGAAAATGCACGTATTTCCAATGATCCTAGGTTGATTTTAACAGTTTGAGATGTTGTAGTAGAATAAAATTAATGACCTTTTGAAATGCTAATATGTAGACTAATATACTATATTAGTCTATACTATATATATATATATACTATATATATTTTTGTGGATGTTTCCATTGCTTTTAGTTTTGAAACACTTTTATTCCACCCTGTTTCAGTGCTGTTTGAGTCTTATAACCAGCTAGATGCTTTGGTTTTGGTTAATTAGTAAACTGAGAGCCACCAATGATGACAAAAAAAGTTTTGTTTTTCCCTTTTATTGATTGGCATAAATCTACAAGAGAAGCCTAACTAGGATTTGTACCTCGCTTGTATTGCATAGATTAGGTCAAACACATTCTCAAACTAAAATGCTGAAGCCACAGTTCTCAGTGCTTTAAGAATGCAGATGTTTGCACTGATTAGATGAAGTGAAGATTATTCAGTGATCTTTGACAAGGATGTTTGTGGCTCCATGCACCTGAGTGAGCTGAGGACAGTCAAGAGTTGCTAGAAGCTTCTGTGGGCCGGACCGTTTGGGAACAACCGTCTCTGTCAGACACATTGAGGCTTTGTCTGCAATATCACTGAAAGAAAGTATAAAAAAAAGTTTTTTTTCAAAAATATAAATGTAAAAGTTATTTGGTATTACAAAAAGCTATTTGATTGAGTCATTGCAAATGAATGTCTTACCCATAGTTAATGGTTTTGACATGCTGCATTCCCAGTCCTTCAATCCGGAATATGACGTTCTTCAGCACACAGGGCAGTGGGTTCTGGAACTTTACTTTTACTTTCAGCTCTCTGCCCAGAACAGCATCGCTTACAGGCTAAGAGAGAAAATAACATACAACACAAGCCACGTTAGTGCAATATAGCCCCGATGGATAATATCATGTGTAATCTCAATATACAGCGAGTCATGTGAACTCACAGTGATGATGAGGTCTGGTGTGCGCAGTCTGAAGCTGAACTGTTTGGCCAGAGTTTGATCAGTCTCAGTGACCCGTCCAGAGAGAGTGAGCATTAGCGCTGCATGACCCACCAGTTGATCCTTATAGTCCTCATACTGCAGCAACCACTCCAGAGACTGGACTAGAAAGCCAAAAGAGTCATACTACATAAATATTGTCAAAAAACTTACCAAACTTACGACTTATATGAATATAATATTTACTAATGTATTATATTTGCATTTAATTTTTATTATATGCCTAAACAGCTTAATGTCATTTTCTAATATTTGTTTATTACATTTCTAAAATTTGTATATCAACATTTCAACATTTCTAATTTGCATTACAATTTAAGTATATTTGTTTAGTTTCACAAGAAAGAAATTGGTTTAGTACACAACGCTATATTAACAAAGATTTAGAATACGTCATCTATTTAATAGTAATACTAGTAGAAAATATTAATATTTTGTATATTTTTTTAAAATGTTTTTTTCTTTTTTTAATTAAAACATTTTTGAATAGCTTTCATTTGTTTTTCTGGGGTTTCTTTCACTAATGCATGTTACTTCAACTTAAATGTAAAAAGTTGCCTAGGCAAATAACTGATTTTTTATTCTTCTTTTCATCTAATGTATATTTTATGCTTTATTTAAACTGCCAAAAATGTTGATTTTTACCTTAACTCTCACTTTTATGAACACAGACATTATGGTGCACTATCCAAATCAAAATATCTTTAATTCATGGATGAAAACATTTTGCAATTTGGTTTTGATGTACCATTTCCATGCTAATACAATGTCTGACTTTAAAATGGGTTTCAAAGAATGAATTTTGAGATTTTAGGTTTTCAATTAGGGGAAAGGGAACAATGAAAGGCTTTTTGTGACAGAGGTCTCAACTTCTTTTTAGGTGCACTCGTCATAAATAAATATATTACTTTACATATTTTTTTAACAAAAAAAGGGTTAAAATATTTATCTCTTAGACCTGTCCAACAGTATAAAGTTTGTAATTAATAGTTAATATCTCAGCTGTTTTGCATTGTTAATGTGTTGTTCTGCAGGTGAGCAGTTGTAGATTAGTGTTGTATTCAGTTCTTTATCCATTCTATCATGTCTCACCCTCATGAGGCTTGAGCTCAAGGCTGGTCTGGTCTTTCTTCAGGAAGGTCCTGTTGACTGAAGTGTGGTACGTGGCTGACACCTGGCTGTAGAGATTGACACTGCGAGGTGAGCTGCTGTTGTTCTTCAGATTAATGTTAAGAACAGCATCCTGACCAACACATAACCCTTTATCCTCCATAGTAATGTCAAGCATCACGTCGCTGTCACCGGCGGGAGAGTAGGTGGACCGTTTGGAGCCGTATTTACAGGCTGTTTCCACAGCGGTGCGCTCCTCCGCCGAACCTGACCAAAGAAACCAGAGTGATAAACATGATATTTAGTCCTAAGTCCTAAGTCGAACCAATGAACGTTATGCTGATGTAGGAAATATTTAAAAAACAAAATGTGTAAAAAAAAAATGTTTTTGATGTACAGTACATTTGTACAATTGTACTATATGATTAACGTGACATTGACATAAATTAAATTATATTGACATTAAGTTTTTATGTTTTAAATTTTGATTTACAGCACATTAGTTGCATTTTAGTGAATGTTTAAACATAATTTCGAGAGGATCGCTGAAACGAGTAATCATACACAGCTGATGACCCTTTTCCTAATC
>JAUCMT010000035.1:2998051-3014474 GCA_032357475.1 Enteromius thamalakanensis
CAGCAACCTGACATCATGCCATGATCATGTGGTCAAGAGCATCATCCAGGATGGCTGTGAATCCTGGAGACATTGTGGAAATGAAGCGTCCGTCTCGTTACCAGTCAAAACATGCAAGTGTGTGAGCTGCACGCCGAGATTTGAGCAAAAAGTATAAAGAAATCTCTTATTGTAAATTAAAGCCTTAAATGAATACATGAGTAAATGGTTTATTTCTACACCTGATTCCCCTTAACAAACAGACCTGTGCTGCACAAACAAATCTGACCAGAAAGACAAAAACAGTACGCTTATGTTTTCATGTGCTGTTAAAAATCTACTACAAATAAGGGGATAAACAGATATCATCAACCCACTTAACAAAATAACCCAATATTAAACTACAAGCAGGCTCTTGTTTCACTCTAGTGGAGTGTGTTTGCGATAAGTAGGCTAAGGGTTATTCCTCAGACAAGGATGATTAAATAAATACTCAGAAATAAAATACTGATTTAAGTGAAGGCTATTTTATTACCCGAGACAACTGCAGCAAATGTGAACCAACAGCAGCCGTGTAAGAATATGAACAAGCTGCTTTGGATGAACAAAAGTCCATTAATACAGTGGTTGTTAAATATAAAAATTATATTTAAATGCATAACACAGAGACTGACCGACTCAGCTGGCCAGAAAGGGTGTTTTAATCAATCTCTGAGTCGTAAATGCCATGTGGCCAATGACTCAGCAGCAGTCATAGGGAAATTATATAATGACAAAGCTGATGACACCACAAGAACATAAAAAGACTCAAAACTCTGTGAAGCCAAGGACTGCAGAAAATACAAGTCCAATTTAAGCTCTTACAGGCAAAACATCTTAATGTCTATCAATGCACAAAAGATGCTTTGCACCCTAAAGAGCCATTTGACTGACTTACTGCCTTCAATTCCAGACACAACTAACATTATCTAAATAAATTATGTAGGCTATGTGATCAAACATGGGCAAAATAAATAATCCTTATGTATTGTAGCATTTGAACCAATCAGGCACTAACTATTTGTTACTATTTTGTGTTGGGGGTAATGCATTACAAGTAACGCAAGTTACATAATAATATTACTTTTTCTAAGTAACTATAAAATTAGTGTAGTGTAGTTTAGTGTAGTTCTAGACTAAATGTGAATGTGCATTAATTCGTCTCACTCTCAAAAAAACAGATTTAGTACTGATCAAAATAATTAAAAAACTCAGAATATGATGCAAACCTGCAAAACTATAATGAAATGGGATTAGATACATTTATGTCATTTATCAATATCTTTGCTGCTGACCTTTGATGATCCAGTTCAACCACACTTACAAGCAAAAAAAAACTTTAAGTATTGTGCTTCATTGTTTTGTTTTTTTATTACTGAGGAGTATTGAACTTTCTTCTCCTGTATTATATTTTACAGATGTGAATTTACATTTTCTTCAGCCTGAGGTTTATTCATTACACTTGTGTGAAAGGGCTTTTACATTTGCTATAAATAGAACTTCTTATGTTAAAAACAAACACTCAAGCTCTGCCCATATTTAAAAAGTAACGCAAAAGTAACGCATGTATTAATTTCCATAAAGAGTAATTAAATAACGTAATTAGGCAATTTTTTTAGGGAGTAATGCAATATTGTAATGCATTACTTTTAAAAAGTAACTTTCCCCAACACTGGTTATGTCAAACTGAGACCGTGATTGTGTGAAGAATGGTGCCCCTCGGCACGGCAGAGAGCAGAGGAGACAGAAAGGCTTTTCTTATGCAAACGTTTAATAAACACCAGGAGCCGGAACACAAAATGATGACGAGGCAGCCACGAAACTCACACGACACGCTTCCACAAGACTTTAACACGACATAAAGATGAGTAAACACATATCCTTCAGGTCATATATTATTATTGTCCTTGCATATTGTCTTGTGTATGGTATACTGTTTTATGAATGGTTTATGATAGATCACTAGCTAATATCACTTCATCAGATCAACAAATTTCGTGTTTGGGATCTAAGAACTCATCTTCAGACAATCTGAGAGTGTATGTTATATGTTAATATCTTTAAAACATTTAGTGTTTTAAGAATCATATGTTTTAAGAATGTATATCAACCTCCAATCCAGTGCATATGCAAATTACCATGAATAGAAACAAAGAGCCATAAAAGTTCCCTCCAAAGGATCAACACACTATTGGCTCTTTGACCCACGAAGAAGTGTGACCTCAACATGTTTCAAAAGGCCCAACGGCGGGGACCAACCTCGGTTTTTGCTTTCCTGGATGCTGGACCCCCACCATCTGTCTTGTCTCCTGGCTAAACCCCAGGATTGATGCAACCGCATCGGGTGGGCCTAGATGCAGCACCGTCTGCAGTCTTGTGAGACACTGAGATGAGGATTTAACTCCATGAAAACACCTACGTTTTACACCAGGCAGAGGCCTTGACTTCCATATATCTTCCAGATATCTCTCCCAGCTCTTCTTTCATCTACCAATCATCAGAGTCAGGACATCTTTAGAATTCATCACTCTTCAAACCAGGAAGAACATGATAGCCAATCCAAAAGATTGGGACCATCAGGACTTCGAGACTGCATCAGACCCTCGCCGAAGAGGCAATGCAAGTATCATACATAAAACTAAACGAAACAGAGGTTTAACATTAGTTATGGAACCCGTTTTGAGCGGCACTGATGGTTTTACAGGTGGTCAACTGACCCCTCTTTTCATTACTTCAATTTTGGCTCTTCCTAATGGTTTACCCTTAAGTCTTCTTTGCACTTTCCACTTTGTGTGAGTGTATTTATAGTGTGTTCAGTTACGTGAGTTAATAAAACAGAGTTAATAAAACTTTTGAACAAATAAGAGCAGATAGAGTTTGTAATTCTTCCTAGCAAATTAATGTTACATGCTTTAATGCAGTGATACTGTAAGAATGAATTCTTCTTTGGCCACCTTCTTAGAGTCTATATGGACTTACTCTATATGTTCGCTGAATGAACAGATTAGTTCACTTCACACCAGAGGACTATGGGGTCTGTCCCTAGCGTTTTTCCTTGGAATGATTACACCTCTAAAGTAAAAAGGGAGTCCATGTATGATCAGTGCCAAAAGCCGTTAACGTCGGTAGTAGACGAGAGGAAAGACATCACAAATGACGCTTTCAAACTGGACCATAATTATTATATAAGAAATTCCACCTCCTTAAACTTTAACATTAGCTGCTTTTTCACTATTGGGCCGAACAGTTCATAGAATGGTCAGGTACGATTCCGATTGACACTCTGCCAAACCGTGCTGATAGAATGTGTGTGCTAAGCGAAAGCATGCTATGTGATCAAAGAGCCAAGTATACAGCTGTTGCACTACATTCACAGCTCATGCATTAATACTGTCAATAAATGTGTTTTTAGAAAGTTTACCTACTGTGTCCGTCTCCGTTGGCATACATATCTCCTCAGCAATTGTTGGTAAAGTTATACCTATCATCGTCTTCTGTTTATTTTACTTAAATGTTATGGATAAACTCTTTGTGGAAAAATGTATATTCCCTATCCAGTTTGTTCCCCTTTGTGATGGAGTGAATGAAAATACTATTATTATGAGTGTGTGCTGTGAGAATGTATTTATTTATTATCGAGGTACAGCACAGATGTGGAAGGGTTCAGGAGCAGAAGCGATGGCAACAGTCCTTTTGAGACTCAGTGTTTCTCCCTCAGGCGGTAGGAAGGTAAAATGCTGCATCAGAGAGATAAAGAATAGGAAGAGCTCCATACGAGCGAGCTGCTCACCTGGACACATCCTCTTACCTAGAAATCAGGCTCTTGATCAGTTTCTTAATAATATTATTAATATTATTATTATTATTATTATTCATTTATATATATATAGTACTATTCAAAAGTTTAGGGGCCCAGTAAGATATACATTATGTTTTTGTAAATTTATAGTTTCATCTAGCAAGAATGCAGGAAATGGATCAAAAGTGACACTATAGATATTTATAATCGTACACAATATTTATATTTCAAATGGATGCTGTTCTTAAACAGAATAGATAAATGTTTCAAGATCTGAAGGATCATGTGACACTGAAGAACAGCAATGATGCTGTAAATTAGCTTTAAAGAAATCTAATAAATTAATCCAAAGATTAATTTACAA
The DNA here is from genome assembly GCA_032357475.1 of Enteromius thamalakanensis. Lineage (NCBI taxonomy): Eukaryota > Metazoa > Chordata > Actinopteri > Cypriniformes > Cyprinidae > Enteromius > Enteromius thamalakanensis. The sequence goes on from JAUCMT010000035.1 coordinate 3,002,233, forward strand.
TATTAATCCTTTTACTGTACTTTTCCGGACCTCAAACTTTTGAACATATGTATTTTAGTTGTAGTTTATATATTAAATGTTCCTCTTCAAGACCTACCTATTGAAAAAGGAATGAAATTTTCTCTCTTCAGAAATTTGCCATTTTCATCCAGAAAGTGAGCAGGGTTGAATTCAAATGGATTGCAATATTCCTTCTTGTCCTCCAGAATTGGCTTCAACATTGGCAGCACCATCACACCCTGTCAAGACAGGAGAATAGCAGATTAAACAAAACTAAAACAATGTTCTACCCACTCTTCCATAACCCTTGAATCTATCGCTGTAGCTAATGTGAATAATCATTGTAATATACAGTATGGTTCTTTTTTGTTACTTTTTTGCCTTACCTTTGGTATGAGACATCCTGCTACTGTGGTGTCTTTGCTGGCAACTCTGGGTGGAATGAAGGCAAGAACATTTGCGAACCTCAGAATCTCATGTATCACAGCGTAGGTGTACTGCAAATGAGGCCTGTCTTCCATCAAGGGCTGACGTGTCTGTCCAATCACCTGATCAATCTCAGAATGGACTTTCTCTACATAACGTAAAGGTGCAGAGTAGGTAGACCTGCATGTAAAAGTCAGCCTAACAAGTAGACAAGTGATGAGAGCGGAGCAGCCCACCTTGCACTTCTGGATACTTGGCCATGTAGAGTAAAGCCCAGCTCAGCGATTTAGCAGTGCTTTCCGTTCCTGCTCCAAACAGATCCAACACACAGTGTATAAGATTTTCCTCTGTGAATTCAGCCTCATTCTCCTTACACTGGGAACAAAAGGTTTAAAGCAGGATTAAACACAGCGAAGGCTACAGTAGAGTAACCCTTCAAAGTGGTAATTGTAAAGTAAAAAGGTGGGGTATTTAATTTGAAATGTTTAAATAATCAGCTAGCTAATGTGTATAATTATCATTTTCATTATGCAAGCATATGCTAAAAACAGCTACCTTCTCAATTTCATCCAGATAACAGTCAATGTAATCTCTAGGACTAGATGAGTTTCTGTCCTCTTTGTGCTTCCTGATTTCCTCTTTAAAAAAGAGCTTAAGCTTGGAAAGGTTGGCGAACGTAGTCTGGTGCTTTCCTGGCAGCAGGGACATCAGAGCTGGAAACGTGTTATACAACTGTTGAGAGACAAACATATATGGATGTTGTAAAACTTTGCAGGAAATGACTGAAATGTAACGGCTGATCTGAAAGAAATATTCCATTGATTTTCTAAATCTTACGCCCAATTTACAAATTCGTTCCCTCGATTTAGAAATCGTGTAATCGATTTTGAATCATTTGCACAATTTAAAAATGGAGGAAATAAAAAAGTAAATCTTATACATGATTTAGCCTATTTTCTGCCATGCCATGTGCAGAGATCCATATGTTTTTACTAAAAACAAGAATTTGTCTTTGTAAAAAATCCAAATGGGTTGCAAAACAGATTCAAAAATGACTTTAAAGCAAGAGACGCTTTTGTGAATTACAGTTCATTCATCAGTTCTTTCATAAGTTAATGAATCACAGACATTCAGCAACTACAGCATGCCTTTATTTTTATGGACACATCACATTTCCAGTGTTCTGGGAAGCAGATGTCATCTTAGTGGGGTATAGGCTAAACTTCAATATTGGTGAATGGAAAATCTAACAAATATAATATTTGCAAAAAAAAATAAAAATTCACAATAGCGTTTCTATGTCTTAACCAATATATTATAAACATAATAGTATAAACGAAATATAAACATAGTGTTTTAAATATATTAGTCGAAACGAATATAAGTTTCTCTCTTCTGTTAAACAAAGAGGATATTTTGAAGAATGTGGGTAACCAAACAAATTGTAGGTCACCATCGACTTCAATAGTATATATGTAGTATGTAAATGTAGTATACATTTGGTCCCATACCCGGCCCCAGACATTGATGGGCAGCTTAAAGGTTTCATCTGAATACTGCAGCAACTCATGAAAATTTTGGTTGTCATACTCAAACGTGTAGCCAAAAACCAGGCTGCATATTATATTGCCCACTGCGTAGGTCAAGAGGTGATGAGGGTTGAATGGCAAACCTTGAAAACCAAGAAGAGAGAGAATGGTTACAGCTAAAAACAGTACTTTCAAATCATTGCCTGTAGAGAGCGCAGTATGTACTCAAAACCTGTTGAGGTGTATGACTTCTATCACAGAAATGGTGCCCACTGACCTTTCTTGGTTTGCAAAGTACTACAGACAAAGCGACACTCCTGCAAAATGGAGTTTTCAAGAGTTTTCTTGCCCACACCGAAATACTTTAGCGTTGCCAGAGCAAAGCGCCTTTGATGACGCCACATGTGTCCACTGGAGAAGATCAGACCTGCAGGGGAAAAACAGAGCTCAATCCATGTTCACTATAGTGGAATCAGTAACAGCTATTACACATTTGCTGTTAGGCGTGATTTGCGAAGCTGTGTTATACTCTGATAATGACAAATTAATCTGTGCCAAGAAAAGTACAAAGTCTGACAAACTGTCCTACAACATCACAAATAACAAATTCATCAGAACACAAAATGTTGCCATGTAAATGTGGTCAGTCATGTGGCAGTTTGATGAAAGCGGAGCATTTTACAGCACATAATCTTAATAATGTATATGGAACTTTTGAATTGTGAAGTACACAACATGTGTCCGTAGTTCTGAATGAATAGACTTCTTTATTTCAAGGGCGGAAAATTCAATTTCTCTCACCAAAACGATTAACGCAATGTATGTTATGAATAGTTCTGCATATCTTTAACTACAAAGCATGCTATTGTAGCCTAATTTACCAGCATGGAGCTTTTGACATCAAGCTATTTTTTTGGGATAGAGCTAATACAAACAAATTAGCTGTATCTGAAATGCTGTGAATTCATATTAATGTCTTGAATGAAAGCAGAATTAAGAAATATTTCATGATGTTCTACAAAATTACTGCATAGTGTGTGTGTTTAATATCTGATTTAAGACGTATTACCAGTCATATTTAAAGTATCAATGGCTTTATTCATAGTGACCTACCTTGCCCTCTACAGATCTTGTCATTCACAGGGAAGTATGGCCGGTCTGTGAAGATGTCCGCCTGCTCCACAAACGCCTCTTTGAAACTCTCGTATCCAGTCAGCAGTATGCAAGGCTTGTTTCCCAGATACAGAGTGCTCACATCTCCATACCTCTCAGCAATCTAATCAACATGTTATTTTGTAATTACAGAACTAAAGTAGCCAAATCGTTACTGCTCATCAGACTTACCTTCGGAAAAACCTCCATTGGATCACTGAAGCCTATACTCAGTATGTTTCCAACCAAAGGCAGAGGGAAGGGTCCTGGTGGCATGTTGTTTGTAAGAACATCTCGCATGTGTTTCACCAGCAGCAGCACACACAGAAATATCAGGAGACCCTGAACATCCATCCACTGACCCAACAGCTGTGACAGCACTGACGCCATGCTTACTGATACTAGAGATGGGTAACGCACATGAAGAATACTTATACATATTTTAGAAATTATTAGGCTAATCTTTATGTGACCATGCACTGCATTAGATGGAATATCAATGGAACTGGAAGTTTATGTATAACAATCTTTGAAAAGTAGTGTCTATATGCATTACACACACACACACACACACACACACAACACAAACTTTAATGTGTTTTGGACACTTTAATGAGTAGAATACAGTAGAATGTCAACACGTTTGTTACTCACTATAGTTTAGTGTTGCATTATAAGTCACAATATGAAACTACAAAGGACATGTAAAACATCAGATGAAAGGAACAAGGTTGTACTTACCAACTGTTCAGCTCAGTTTGTTTCCAAATTTCATCAGTAGCCCACCTTAAACCTGAAAAAAACACGACCATTTACTAGCTGCATAATAGCCTATTGTAGATGGTCCATATGTGCCAGATAAGCAGTTAGAATAATACAGCAGCTTCTCAAAACAACACAATTTACTTCGCTTCGGTAATTAATCCGTTTTTGGTGTAAACATGATCTATGACGTCCGTGGTGAGGTTGCGTTAAACGGACCACACTGATACTAGACAAAGACATACATGCATAGATAGATAGATAGATCAATGGATAGATAGACAGACGTCGCGTTGGTTAGGCTAACAACAAACCTCGAACATACCGCGGAATTCATACATATTTAAATGACACAGATTTAAATACATGCAACAAGAGTGTTTCCTTTCGAAAGTAAATTATTTCACCTGAGCTGACGCCAACTCGCGTCAGTTAGGCTACTATAACAACAGCAGACAGAACTTTGCCGCGTAGCTGATGTATAAATAGCCTATTTGCATATCACAAGTTTTTTTTTTTTTAGAATAGGCTAGTATGCTTCTAACAGATGTGCATTTATGATGCAAGTTCGGATCACTGGCTCTTGTCTGTCTTTTGTAGCCTATACTTCTGTTATCTTTTCGCCATAATATTTTATAACGAGTGCATTGTGTTTTCGAGCTTCTAGCGTCCTTCAGGGAAATAGAGCGCACAAAGGTCGGTCGTCGCCTGGTGGGGCCCCACCCATCATATCATAAATAAATCACAAAACTTGATATCCATAATTACATAATCAGCATATCAACTGTAGCTGCCATAAACCAATTAGGTGAGTAGCTGCCAATTAGATTAGAATGAAGAATTAGTCACGTTAGTTTAGATAATCATAGCCGTAGATCGCTCGACATCAGATGGTTTTGACGAATAAAAAATTGTAGCCTATTGTAATTATTTATCACTAAGTGCATATCACCCAAACAAAGACTGAAATGAAAAGTCATTGATAGGCGCTGCTAACAAGTGTGCAGTTATAATTTTGATGCCTGTGTAACTGTGTTGGCTATGATTACTTATCTGCCATATCTTTTTTGCCTTAATTGATATACAGTGTATGTGTTAAGTGTAAGATAGCAAATGTATGTATTGAGTTTTAAAACATACCTCTTCCATCTAAGGGACAGCACATAGTACAAAGGTTGTGCATTCAACCTTGACCTGCACTAAACCATTTTCTAAGAGCCTATATTTTCATTCACAAGTATTTTTAGGTTTTAATATCATTAAGAGTAGGCTACTCCATTGTTTGACATAAACACATCTAAAAAACAAAACTAGAAAGAAATTAGTAAAATAGAAGAAATAACATTAGTGGTCCTGCTACATATTTGCTACATATAAAGGAAGGTTTGAAATCTTACCTTCTGTGTTTTGAGCACTGGCTGAAGATGTTGTGTATGAGAACGAGGTCACTGTGCTTCTCCTAGTTGTGGCTCCATTTATGGACGTTCGTTTGACCAGCAAAGCCAAGCTCTGTGTCTTATGACGTGCTGAAAACGGTGAATTACTGACCACAGTGGTGAGACTGGAAAGGTTTTGGTTTGAGAAACTCCAAGGGCATTCAAGGACTCTTCTAAAGAGGGGGGCTAAAATGAGCAGCATATTAAAATGACGTCTGAAGGATCACAACACTGAAGATCTGAGTATTTATGCTGAAAAGTCAGCTTTAAAGTACACAAATAATTAAAATAGTTGAATTGTAAAAAATATTTCATTGTTGTTTTTAATGTTTAGTTTTTTGATGTTTTTTTGTCAAATAAATGTATGTCATTAACCTAATAAAAAAAACTTAAAGTTTTAATCTTAATTATTTTAAACATTTGACCAGTAAAACAAATTATATAGATTCAAGATTCAAGAGTTTTATTTGTCACATACACAATTATATAGAGTATAACCAGCAGTGAAATGTAGGTCAGGTTTGCTCCAAGGACAGTGCAATTATATAATGAAATATGTAATAAAAATATAAAATAAAATAAAATGTATATAATAAAAATAAGAAATAAAATAAATAGTAGTATAAGCAAAGTGCAAGAGAGTGTGCAAAATGTTGTACAGGGTATAAATTAAAATAGCAGCAAAATGTTTATGAATAGTTTATTGATGGTGAATTTACAGAATCTTGAGAGTATATCAGTTAATCTAAAAAATTATGATCATGTTGCGTAGCTTCAGGTCTCTTCAAAGATAATGTTATAGAGCACTGTAATCCAAATGTTCTGCTAAAACACCAAAATCATCAGGCTTAACAATTTTTTTAATTGGTTTGACGTTACTTTCCTTTAGTGTGACATTGCAATTCCTTTTTTTGCAGTGGGTACTATTGATAGCAAGAGCAGACCAAATGTCTGCGTAAATTGTTTTTAAATCTTCTTAAGTTATTATGTGAATTGCTTAATTCAGTGAGACAAGTTATACAAGTGTGGTTGTACAAATGAATTACACTCAAATTCGTTCTGCTTGTGTTTGATGAATTAGACCTTGTTTTGTACAGTTCTAAGGGAACACAAAAAAAGGGTAAGCAGGTCAAATGTGTGCATATCACCTGATCTGAGTTTGTTTCAAAAAGAACTGTCAAGTACAATTATTTTCCTTACGGTTATATTAAATAACATTAAAATGCAATACAACTCACTAAATTTCACTCGCTCGTTGTTATTTGGGTTGTTCTTTTCAGCAAATAGCAATACAATAGAGCACCTTTGGGATGTGGTGAAACGGGAGTTTCCTTTCAGTCAGTCACTTCAACGTCACGTCGGTGACCGAAGAATAGGAATCTCGCTTTGAGATGCCAAAACAACTTCATTGGCATACGCATTAGGATCAGCTGAACCCAATCTCGCGCGAGTATAAGTAGGTCAGCAGATCCAGCGTTCATTACATTTTTGCTTCGGAGCTGAGCAATTCATGCGAATGTTCCTGGAGCCATTCTACTCTGCGAAAGGATGGAGAAAGGCTGGTTTCATGGCGTTGCAGCGACGGTGGTTCCAGTCGAGTGGCGGTCTGCATTGTTTACCGAGCGACCATATTTCCTGTTAGTTTCAGCCTTTCACAAAAAGAGCAAAGCTAAAAGAGTACTGAGTACGGGTGGTACGTCTTTTCAAAGACGCTTCCTTTGGGATGTCCTAGCATCCGTGCTTTGTTGGATGTGGCCGTTACCTTGCGTCGGCGGACAGTCACGAACACTGTCTAACATGCCTGGGCATTGAGCATGCTAGAGTGGTGTTCGTGGATGGTTCATGTTCTCCTTGTGGGAAGATGACCATCTCGGAGTTGCGCACAAGGCTAAATTACATGGCCGGTGGGGAAGTCCCCATTTCCATTTCCTTCCCTCGGGAAGGGTCCCCTGTCACACGTGCTCCCACACTGATGGAGTTGCCATTGGGGCAGCCCGGTCAACCGGAAATGGTGGCGGATGTTTCCTTCGGGGCTCCCCCTGACGACCAGATGTCGGTTACAGCATCGGGAGGAGAGTACAGCTCAGGAGATGAGGCGTCCGGTTCCGGAGCGGCGTCCGATGGGCACTCAACCATTCCGGATACTGATCCTGAGCTAGTTGCTATGCTTTCCTGGGCCGCTAGGGGTGTCGGGATTGAGTGGGTCCCTCCACAATGTTCTGGACCCTCCAAGTTGAATGATTGGTATCTGGGTGTAGCCCGTGGCGTTGCGCAGTTCCTTTCTTTCCTGCCAGGAAGCGGTCGAGTGGCTCGTCCTCCTTCACCACCTTTGACTTGATGGTGGCGCAGCCCGGGGCTACACGGGGGTCCCACAGGTGGAGAGGTCTGTTGGGATGCAACTGTGTCCGCAGGCTTCTACTCCCTGGCAGGTTAACCCGTCGCTCCCCTCTCGGGCATGTAAGCATTCGTCAGCTCTGGTCGATGCTCCTTACAAAGCCTGTGGAGATGCTGCGTCGTCCATACATGCCATGACGTTGTTGCAAGTTCATCAGGCCAAGGCAATAAAGGCTTTGCATGAGAGTGATCATGACCCGTTCGTTCCGTGACGGACCTCGCACTCCGTCGTGTTACGGCGGGTGCCCTGGGTCGTGCGATGTCCACTATGGTGGTCCAGAAGCACCATCTGTGGCTGTGTCTTGCTGACATGCGCGATGTAGACAAGATTAGGTTCTTGAATGCTCCTGTGTCGCAGACCGGCCTCTTCGGCGGCACAGTGAAGACTTTTGCCCAGCAGATCTCCGCTGCCCACAAACAGACCGAGGCGATTCGTCACATCTTGCCGCGGCGTCCAGCTGCTGCCTCCACCCGGACACTGCAGGCACCGCCTCGGCCTCCTCGTCACCGAGGGCACCCCCCTGGCGGCCGCCCCTACTCCTCCGCAGCCCCAGCAGCAGCAGTCCCATGGGTCACGTCAAGGAGCTGGCCATGGGGGTCCCGTCCAGCCTGTCCAAGCCCCTGCAGGACCTGGTGGCAGGAGGTAATGCAAGCGGCCCTAGGACAGGCAGCCCAGGGATGGAAGGAGTTGCTCTTCAGGAGATGGTAACACCACTCCCTACTCCGGAGGAGGGCTGGATGAAAATCTCTTTGTCTGCTCGCAGACAGCCACTAACCTCAGGGCTAGTGGTACCCAAAATCTCAACAAAAGAGCATTTTTCTGTGAGGGGACGAGGTGTTTTGGACAGATCTGTTAAAGAGCTTTTGCTACACCCTCACTCTCTTCTCATTACAGGCAGCAGTCAGAGCTTGTGACGAACCAACGGACTTCCGGACTCACTTCTGCCGGAACGCAGGTAACTTGCACACACATACACATGCAGGCCTCCCTCCAAACCGGCTCAGAGACACTTGGACTGGACCCCTGCGTTTCCCCTCGCTGCCCCACCTCCGGCACCCTGGTGGTGCCAATGGTGCCTCTTGCTCGGTTCTTGGATGCCTGGAAAGGGCTCAGACGTCTCGATGGCTCATCCGAACCATTCGGCTTGGTTATGCGATTCAGTTCGCCCAACGGCCTCCCAGGTTCAGAGGTGTTCGTTTCAAGACAGTGAATGCAGACAATGCCCCTGTCCTGCATGCAGAGATTGCTACTCTTCTGAGGAAGAAAGCAATAGAGCCGGTCCCTCCAACCTATATGAGGACAGGGTTTTACAGCCCATACTTCATAGTGCCCAAGAAAGGTGGTGGGTTACGACCGATCCTGGATCTGCGAGTCTGAATCGAGCTCCTCACAGGCTTCCGTTCAAGATGTTGACGCCAAAACATCCCCAGGATTGGTTTGCAGCAATCGACCTGAAGGATGCGTACTTTCATGTCTAAATCCTTCTGCGACACAGGCCATTCCCGTGGTTTGAAGGAGAGGCATATCAATATCGCGTCCTGCCCTTCAGGCTCTCCCTGTCGCCCATTCTGTTCACAAAAGTGACCGAGGCAGTCCTGACTCCTCTGAAGGAGAAAGGGGTTCGTATTCTCAACTACCTTGACAGCCAGCTAATATTAGCAAAGTCCAGAGCTCAGTTGTGCGAACAAAGGGACTTGATGTTACAACACCTCAGCCTCTTTGGTTTGGGGTAACTGGGAGAAAAGCAAACTCTGTCCGGTGCAGAGGATTTCTTTTCTCTGGATGGAATTGGACTCGGTCGTCCAAACAGCGCACCTTACAGAGGAACGTGCTTAGTCTGTGCTGGCCTGCTTGAATACGTTCAAGAATAAAAATGTGGTCCCACTGAAACAGTTTTTTATGATGTCTTTTATGACGTCTTTTGGACATCCAGTTTTGGTACTGGACGTCCAGTGACATCTTTTTGACGTCCAGTACCAAAACTTGACGTCCAAAAGACGTCATAAAAACTTTCATTTTGGCTTGTCAGGGGATGTCATTTCAACGTCTGACAAAGACCGACTGAAAGGGAACGTCTCGGTTAAGTATTGTAACCCTCGTTCACCTGAAGAAGGGAATGGAGACGTCACGTCACGTCGCCATAGGGGCTGTACCGCCGCTAGGGGCCATAACACTGGCTCTGACTTCTCAACGAAGACCTAATGAACGCTGGATCTGCAGACATACTTATACTCGCGCCACGATTGGGTTCAGCTGATCCTAATCAGCGCATACCAATGAAATTCATTGGCGCGTTTGCATACACACAGAGTTGTTTTGGCATCTCGAAGCGAGATTCCTATTCATTGGTCACCGACATGACGTCGAAGTGACCGACTGAAAGGGAACGAGGGTTACAATAAGTAACCGAGACAATTCGCATCATGGATGTGCAGCCGCCAAATTTGCAGCAACTGCATAATGCTATCATGTCAATTTGAACCAATATCTCTGAGGAATTCCAGTACCTTGTTCAATCTATGCCACGAAGGATTAAGGCAGTTCTGCCTTAGTTCTCAGCAAACTTTATGGTAAAGAATTATCTGTGGAGCATAGCCCAAGACAAAGGTCTTATGGGTTTGGAATGGCATGAGGGAGAGTAATTAATGACAGAAAATAAATTTGAACTAACCCTTTAATACCTCTACAGCTAATATATATTGCCCTTTAAAAGTCTATGCTCAATAAAATTTTTAAATGACATGTATTTTTTAAATAGAAATATTTTGTAGTGTTATACATGTCTTTACTGTCACTTTTGATCAATTTAATGCAACTTTCCTTAATACAAGTATTATTTCTTTAAAAGAAATTACCAATTAAAACTTTTGAAAAGTAGTGTAGAAAACTGACTGAGAGACAGCAGGTTAAACATTATGGCAAAAACATGAGTATTGGTAGTGTAATGTGGGCTAATTAAATAAAAAAGGGCTAATCGCAACATGTTAGGCCCTTTAACACCAATTGTATATTGCGTAAACTTCCCAGAAGTACTTTATGTTTACAAACTAGCCATGTTTTGATGGCTAAGCACCATGTCTGAGAGGATACGTCATTTTGAACCTCTTCCACAATGTGTTTATTGTATTGCAGTGATCTCTAAAGTCATGAGATCTCAGTCTAAGACTAACCTTTGGTTTGAGGTGGAACGGCAGATTTGTGGCATGATTGCGCAGCCGACTACAACATCTGCGTGATGTTATCAGGTTATGACTCAGGATAATCTCTGGGGAAGTTTCTAGCACTTTGCTGAATCCAGATTCCAGTCTACTAATGTTAGAAAGGTGTACCTGATAGAGAGGCGGTGGTTTCTTTAAAAAATGCATGGGTTTTGATTTTCCCATGATCCTTAAATGCTTTGCAGTCAAATAAAAAAACAATGATTTAAGTATTAAGATTGTTACATTAGTGAAATTTCAGCAAAACATTGAACGCACAAACAAATCAATTGCCAATAGTATGGAACAACTTATTTCTTATTTGTAATTGTGACTTTTTTCCTTAAAAATATAAGAATGCTAATTTTTCAGAATGCAGTTTTGTGAAGATGTGTCTGAACTTTGAGATTCAGAACTTGTCATTTTGATAGGTTAGAATTGTGAGACATACTCTATAAAAAAAAAAAAAAACAGAATTTTGAGATATAAATGTGCAATTTTTTCGAAGAAACTTCTGAATTTAGATACTCACAGTTTTGAGAATAAAAGGAATAGTTCACTTAAAAAAGAAAATTACCCCATCATTTCCTCACCCCCAAGCCAGGTGTATACAACTTTATTCTTTTTTAAAAAATGCATCCTGTCTCTTCCAACCTTGGTAATGATGGTGCATGATGACCATTATTTTGAAGCAAACATCATATATGCATCTGAAAACTAACCCATACACCTCTGGGGGTTTAATACATGTCTTCTGTAACAGATTGATGGGTTTTTGTAACATAAAATTTCTATTTTTAAAATTCTAACACAAATCACAAACTTTCAGCAATGGCTGTTTGAGGGTTCACGAGAGAGTGGAGTTCCAGCTTCTTGACCTCTGACTCAATGTATGACATAAACTGCATTTATTCTTCTAGTGAAATCCTCTGAGACCAAATACACAAAATAATGCTCTTTTTAGCAACACTGTTAATATTTTTTGTATATTTTGGTATTTATTTATTTTTCATCTTGATGTGGTCTTGTTTTTTTTTTTTTTGTATAGCATTTAATTGTATTTGTTTGTATTTGTGTATGGTGATAAGAAGTCTTTTATTTTGAAATTGTTGGCATAAACGGATATAGTGTGAGTACGCAACCCAGACGCATATGGTCACGGCCTCAAAAGGTTACGGTTCGCAAGGAGTTTAGCTCCTGGTTTAATGGAGAACAAGGTATTTGGCTTCTTGTTACCTTTTGTTTCTATCTGTTTTGTTATAGCATCATTATTTGTTTGCTGTGATTATTTAGTTATATTTGAGTGGTATGTTTATTTCATAGTTGGTTGTGATATATTTTTTTT
>JAUCMT010000035.1:3057804-3077370 GCA_032357475.1 Enteromius thamalakanensis
TGCATACGTTTCCTACTGATTTACTCGGTGTTTTGATCAGATGTGGTAATGCAGAAGCCATTGTTGTTATACGTGCATGAACAGATCAATGACTTACTGCTTGTTTTCTTCTCCTTCTTTGTTATTTTATGCTAAATGACTTGTTGCACGCCGGTCTATTGTTGTGGGGACATTTTCACGCCCCGAAACGTGACAATGAACGACACGAACTGTGATTGGTTGTTTGACATGTCGGTCAAACGGCTTTATGTGCAGGCCTTAGCCAAAAAGGCCGCTATAAGTTCCAGACCTTCAGCTGTCAGTCTGAAGGTCTGGCTACGCGAGACTAGGGGTTTGTAAACTAATCAGATCTTAAAGATATGAAGGTGCCTAGCCAAAAATACATTTAAAGTTTAACAGAAGAATTTTGTACTGGATTCAGGAAGAAACAGGGAGCCAATTAAGTGATTTTAAGGATGGGAGTGATATGTTCAAATTTCATTGCTCTCAGTAGGATTCTCAGTAGGACTGAAACTTCTCAAACAGATAATTACATGTAAGATGGCTCTGAAGTTGGAAAGCAACTGTCTTTTCTAAAAACTTTGACAAAAAAGTCAGATTTGAAATGGGCCTGTAGTTTCTGTAGTAGCTACTTTGAGAGAGGGTGGAACATGACCGGTTTGTAGCGAAAGATTTACTAACTTCATAATGATTGGACTGACAATAGGGATGAATGACTTAAGGACTTGCAGGATGATGATTTCATTCCTTGCAAAATTCCATCAATGTTGCTGCTTGAGACCTCAGTGAAATATGAGAGATGGCATACTCCCAAATGAAGGATTAAAGGCAGACGGAGACTATGGTCCAGGCATTAAGGAGCGAATGTCATTGACTTTTGATCTAAAGAAGTCAATAAAGCTGTTGCATTGCTCCTTAGTATCTTCAGTGAATGATGGCTGTTGTGGTTCCAAATCATGATTAATTGTAGCAAACAGCTGATTTGAATTGCATTTATTTTTATTGATCTGATTTGAGTAAAATTGACATTGCACATCTTTCAGGGACTTAAAATAGGCCCTTTGATGGTCACAAAATGCAAGCTTATAGACAGTGAGACTAGATTTTCTATACTGGCGCTCCAAAGCATGACCTGCCATTTTTATTTGGCATGGTTCTGGTGTATACCAGGGAGCAGAGCATACAAAAGTAACTTCACTTGTCCTGATAGGGGCATGAAGGTCAAAAACACTGCTCAAAGATGCATTGTAATGGTCTACCATTTCATCTCGTTGTGACGGCTGGACAGTGAAATTGTTGGAGGTCTGCAGCCATAGAGGTTAGTTGTGTGTTTCCAGTTCCAGAAGGACATTTGGAGCTTAGGTCTTTGGATGGCCAATAGAAATGTGAAAGCCATAGACACCACTTTGTGATCAGACACACGCAGATCATAGACTTCTAAGCTTTTAGGGGAGCTGAGTAAGTAACGACAAGACCTAAATCTGCTTTTTTGTGTGAGTGAGATGAATTAATGCATGTTGAGATTTTTTCTAAAACTAAGGTAGCATCTTCTGATTTTTCTCAATATTTTGACAGGAGAGTTTATAAACAACAAATGGGTTAAAAAGTAACTGGCATTTTAAAGAAATAACAAGTATTTTCTTGTAAATTAAAAGGTACTGCATTACGTTACCAGCTACTTAAAGTAACATGCATAATGTAATGCGTTACACCTAGTCTCATGTAGCCGATCTATAGTAGTGTTTATTGGCCCTCCCCTGAGGCTATTTGATCGACATGTCAAACAACCAATCACAGTTTCGTTCAACATCATGTTTCAGTGCATTGAAATGTCCGGCCCAGTCTCAATGCAATTCGCACATATTTTATGAAGTGGCTAATTCGCACAAATTTGTATTACCTTACTCTAAATTGCTAAATTGCATGTATTTTCCGAGTTGCCAAGTATGTCAAGTCAAGTATGAATTTGTACGAATGACCTACACCAAACCCTGCTCCTAAACCTACCCGTCACTGGGACTTAGACAAATCATACAAAATGAGCGAGGTCGTACAAATTAGTACGAATACATACAAATGGGTTGTGAGACTGTGTTGAAATGTCACCACAATAACAGACCGGTGTGTAAAACCAGAAAATCCAGCATTTATTTGATCCTGATAACTGCTCGTCATCACAGTTCTAAACATGATGGCTTTCACCTTTCGTGAGAAGTTCAGCATCCCGGCATCTTTGTTTTTAGGGTGGAATCTAAAATGTGACACACACATCCCCGGAAATCCTATATAATTCAACCAACCTGATATCCTGAAATGTTTCTAGATGCATCAGACCTTTAGCCACGAGACAACGTTACCCCAAACTATAGTTATCGTTACAGCTGTGGACTACTATTGTCATCGAATTAAATTATTAACTTATATGTAAATTCATAGTTCATAGACATTTCTCATGAAGATTTCATAACACAAATTTGGTATCATGTTCAGCTGGTTCAGCTGGTTCAAATGGTCACGTTTACAAAAAGAAAACTGCTCGAGTTTTTTTGGCCACAAAATTTCGTTAACGCAGCAACTCTTTAACATGACCAATCAACACTTTGCTGCTGTGGAAACAGGTGGCCTCTAGGACACAAACCAGTGGACAGGTGGTTTAGGTCACCTCCTGTGTTCACCTGTAGTGACATCTCCTCTCTCCTTTTTGGAAAAACAAGCCACGACTAAACTGGGAGTCTGGAGGCCCGCTGACTCATTCGGTGGTCCTGCTGTCTCCGCGTGCGGCTCTTGACGTCGCTCAGCTCATTCCACATTGTTGGCTGGAAGATTGTTCATTAGGAGCCCATCTGTTGCTGAAGGGATGCAGCCTCGAGTCCGCTGCACATTTCTTTCACACGTTTTAGTCAGCTTCTCTCATCCCTTCTGTCACTCGCTCCCTCGGGATGAGAAAGAGAGAAAAACGCCATCACAGCTCTGATGATAGGAGAGTCCAGCCAGACGCCTTGGAGGGAATTTTCCCTAGTTCTACAGGTCTCAGATTCCCACTGGTCATTATTAGCACATGCACACACACACAAACTCTTATGTGCATTGCCATAGAATCTAAAATTTGTTTTTATGTCCAAATCGGTCATCTTATTATAAAAAAAAATGATGAGTGAAAGAAAGAAGGCACAATCATTCACATCTATTTACATAAACAGGAGTCAGGTTAAATTTATTATTGTTCATTCCCAAGTCAATATTTATTTGCATTTAGCATTTATACCTTGGGGTTGCTCATACATAAATGTTTAAATTCATGCACCACCCTCCAGGCCACATGTTCAGCAACATCAAACGTACATTTCTTTGTAGTTCTATCAGGGTTCAGCTGCCAGTAGCTGCACGGCTCTACCTGGGTGTAAATAGTTGCTCTAAAATATTTGATATATTTATGCACGCTATAAATTTTTTTATATAAAAGGAAAGAGAGATGAAGTATTCGCTTGAGCGTTACATCAGAAAGCAAACATTTACCTTTGATATGGGTAGCAGTGCAGTGTCTCAGCTTGGTATCGGCCTCGCGTGAAATCCGCCTAACCAAGACTTTCAATCAATCAGACAAACGCTGTGTTCTCCAGAGAGAGAAGCAGGATGGAAAAAACGGTGTGATAGATAATATTTGTTGTGGAAGACTGAGTGCACTCAAAATAGGGTTATTTCAGCCATGTGCCAAACATCTACACATTTGAAGCATTGCAGTTCGCTGTTTCACTAGGCAACTAAGAAAGAGCACGATCAAGCAATTTCACAAGTACATGCACAAAGAGAATTGCTAAAAACAACTACACGTTTTCTTGCTAAAGGTACATACAGTGTTTTTGCTTTTGTTGTTGTTTTTGTAACAAACACCTCATAGGATATAAGTAAAGCATACAGGCTAAAAATATAACCTACTATATTCAGAAATAAAATAAAAATGAGTTTGCAAAAGAACAAAAAATAAAACTGTTCACTAAAAAGAAAAAAACTTCAGAATCAGAAATCAGAATTTCATTTTATTTATTTTACTTAATATTTTACTTTACTTTACTTTATTTTATTTAATTTTAATGTAGAACTTTTTATTTCACAATTTTGATCTCTTTTTATTTTTATTCTGTGGTGGAAATGCACTCATTTTGTGAGTTAACAAAAAAAAAAAAACATGCAAAGGTCAGAAAACAGGCATCATATGTGAATGGTACATAAGACTATTTATAAGCACTAAGAAGAACACAGTACCAACATACCAATACAAGCACAAAGCATACTTTCTAATGTAAAACATTGAAAGTATGCGGACATTGGTACAGTTACACAGCATTGCAAGTTGTAAATACTAATTTAAATTTAATTGAGTACATGACAAATTCATACGGCACTGAATTTATCTCTAGATTATTTATTACTCCTAATATACAGTAGATAACTGACAAGTATTGGTCTATATTAGGAAAATGCATGTTGAGCTGACACTTGAGAGTGTAGGTTTCAATAAAAACGTGTTACATCTTGTCTCTCTATTAAAGAAACACAAAGTCCTGATTTAAAAACCCTTCAGTGAAAGCATTAAACAGTGCATTCTCATTCGATAAGGGCTGCTGAAGTGCTGTGGTGCATATTAATTGGATATTAATTAGCTCTTGCTCTCTTGTCTCTAATGTGCTTATGAAGTGACAATGGGGAGACGCGGGGGTTGTTCTGTCCTCATGCTCTGGGGCTCATTTAGTGCTCACTTTGTGTGCTGTTGGGTCTTAAATGAAGTGCTAATTGCAAATCAACTACAAAGGTATCATCCGTTTATATGTATGCATATATAGGTACACTAAAAGATTTTAAATGTGTAAAAAATATTAACTGCTATGCTGATTTAATTATTGCGATTTGTTTCAAAATCGAATAAATTCTAAACATAATTTTAAGCCAGCATAAGCATTTATTAGGCAAAGTCTGTAAAAATTACAACTACAATAAAATAATTAGAATAATGTTGCCTAAGAGGGCATCAGCCTCTGTAGGCAGCTGATTCGATTTTGAAGCATGTAATAATTATTTATTATATGATGAAAATTTTAGTTTTCAATTTCTTTTCTAAAGATCATTTCAAGAACATGATTAGAGCTACAGGAAATGAAGTGGCAGAGTGACCGTGGACTGCTTAGGCTCAAAGCATCGGTGCGTTAGAAAGTCTGCAGTGATGCTGCAGAACTGCGGAGCCGTCCCAGCCTGCATGACTCAGAGCCGCGTGTCACTCTGACGTGAGGGGGAATCGAAACAGCACCAAAATCTGACGGAAGCAGTTTCCCTTCAGACGGGATGAAAAGCTAATTCACACCAACCAGATTTCAGTCACTCCCTCACTAACACACTAACACATAAAAGATATGCATGATACTGTACATTAATAGCTCATCCAAAAATGACAATTCTGTCAATATTTACTTACCCTCCTTTTCTAAGATTTAGGGCCAGTATTACTAATAACGTGTGTTAGTGCAAACTGTATTTTGCGTAAAATTGTCAGGTTTACTAAAGACGGACAGTTTAGAATTAGTGTTGAAAAATCATGGACATGGTTATTTTTGCAGCTGACGTTATTGAGTATGGATTTTTAGGAGTTTTCCTTTCAGACATAAAAGCTATGGGAGGAGAGTATTAAATGGTTAGTTCACGCTTCACGTCGTGACTGCATCACCACCTTGAGTGTGCATTATTTTTTTTAATAATTCAATGGCCCAGAGTCAATTATATCTTACTTGCACAACCATTCTTCTTTTCTGATTTACACTTTCCAGAATTTTAGAAAGTATGACAACGCATCACATGCGCATGCTTTAACATATTTGACGTAATCAACCTACATCTGAGGGGAAGCACGTACATGAACATTAATCTGCGGTTGATTACGCCTAAAGGGCGCCTAAACATTGTCATACACTCTAAAAGGGCGGAGGGTGTAAGTCACAGGAGAAGAATGGTTGAATCGATAATGTTATTTTTTGTTTACTTTGCTCAAAAATAAATAAATAAATACTCCAAGCGTTGATCCACTGATGTCACATGGACTGTTTTACCTGTGTTTTTACTACGTTTCTGGATCTGAGATCATTTCAGTAGCCTTACTGTCTATTCTGTCTGATAGCTCTCTGATATCATCAAAAATATCTTAATTTGTTTCCTGAAGTTGAACAAAGGTCTTATGGGTTTGGAACGTAATGATGGGGAGTAATTAATGACAGAATTTTCATTTTGGGGTGAACTAAACCTTTTAATATTAATCATGCAATCTGTTTTACCAATGTTTGTGCTTGTCAAATTACTGGTATTTGGACCATTATTTAATTCCCCCCAAAAAGCATTTATTAAAGTAATTTCCACTTGAAAAGACTGTAATCATTGCTGCTAGGAGGAGTCACCACAGAGAACAGAAAATGTGTGATAGAAGGGAGAGGGCTTTTTTCCACATGTATTTATTTATTTTGAGTGCCACATGAACACAACATAGTGTTTGCCAGAACATCTTATTATTCATTTGTAACTAGTTCTATCAAAAACATCTAGCAAACCTTCATTTTTTTGGCCTCTGGTTCTTTTCAACATACCATGGCTTCTTAATTGGCCACTATACTCATTTGTGCTGCTCTTGATATATTGCCTTGGTCGACATTTGAATGAGATGTTGCACCTGTGATCTCTTATTTACAAGTCCACTGGTGCTGTTTCAGAATTTGCCCTGTTAAGTTGTTTTCAATAGAAGTACTCCCTACTTATCAAGGGTGCATTTAATTGATAAAATATTCCTGATACAAAGCTGAATTTTCACATGATCCTTCAGAAATAATTCTAATATTGAAAATTCTCTCTGATCGCAAGCAGTTTGTGGTAATGGGTGGATGCAGGTCTAAAGTTGCTGCGGTGCACTCTGGTGTCCCCCAAGGTGCAGTTTTGGGCCCGATACCTTTTAGTATTTATATCTTTCCCTTAGGCCAACTTTAAAGAACACTGGATCTCAATTTGCACTTTTATGCTGATGACACTCAGGTTTACTGTAGTGATTGCTCGGAAGACGGTAGATCCATTTGCAACAATATTTATTGAACAATTGTAGTAAAACAGGCTTAGGTCAAAGGGAGCAAACAAACGTAACACAGACAGTTCAAAGACAGTACCGGGGGCAGGCAGAAGGTCGAAGTATCAGGCAGGGATCCGAAAACAAAGTCCAGGCAGAGGTCGGGGCAACAGGTTGAGAATCAGAAGAACAGGTCCAGGCAGGGTTCGGGGCAACAGGTGAGAATCAAACGATGAAATAAACAATCCAAATCGGCAACAAGTCAGTCCAAAGAGTAATCCAGATAAACGCTTAGAGTTGTCTGTGAACAGAGCAAAACTTCGCGTCGAACAAGTTTCTGTAAGTCCTTTAAATACTGGTGGTAATAGCGAACACCTGTAGTGGAAAATCCCCACAGGTGTTCGGGTAAAAAGGGTCCGGGTGGAAACTAGTACTCAGGAAAAGGTTCCCGCTGATGACGGATAGCGCATACTCTGCCCATAACAGATACTGGTTCCAGTCTTCCTGGCGAGAGTGACAGTACGATCTGAGGAATCTGGTGAGTTCCTGATTTAACCGTTCGGCCTGTCCGTTAGACTGAGGGTGATATCCAGAAGTTAAACTCACATTAATATTCATCTGTTCACAGAAGGCGTGCCACAGACGTAATGTAAACTGAGGACCCCTGTCGGTGACTATGTCTGTTCCACAATGATCTTGGCCGTCTCCCAAGCAGATGGTAATTTGGGTAGTGGAATGAATCGGCAGGCCTTGGAGAACCGGTCCACTATAGTGAGAATGGTGGTGTTGCCATTAGAAACAGGAAGATCGGTCACAAAGTCCATGGCTAGGTGAGACCATGGTCTCTCAAGGATGGGTAAAGGGTTCAACAATCCAGCAGGTTTTTGGTGTTGGGTCTTGCTGATATTACAGGTGACACACTGACGGACGAACTGTGAAACTTCAGTAGAAAGGGTAGGCCAGCAGAATCTGTTCGTTACCAGCTCGGTTGTTGCCATGGTACCAGGATGGCCTGAGCTGGGCAGATCATGAACTAGGTGCATGAGTCTAGGTCTTAAGAATTCTGGCACATAAGTGCGATCAGGGGGATATTGCGGGGGTGTAGGGTCTTGTGTCTGTGCTTCAGTGATTTCGGCCATGATATCCCATCTGATTGGGGCTACGATTCGTGGAGCTGGAATGATACTTTAAGTAGGTTCGTGATCAGCACGTTGTCAAATTGGCGGGATATAGCGTCCGCCTTTCCATTCTTAGAGCCTGGACGGTAGGTGATGGTGAAATTGAATCTAGTGAAGAATAGGGACCACCTGGCTTGTCTGGATTTTAGTCTTTTAGCCCCCCGTATGTACTCGAGGTTCCTATGATCAGTAAGTACAAGGAAAGGGTAGGTGGATCCCTCGAGCCAGTGCCGCCACTCCTCAAGTGCGGCCTTCATGGCGAGCAATTCTCGATCTCCCACGTCATAATTACGTTCTGCCGGTGTGAGCTTTCGAGAATAAAAGGCACATGGAAATAGTTTGCCTGGGTTGCCGTGCCATTGTGAAAGTATAGCACCTATTCCAGAACTTGAAGCGTCCACCTCCACAACAAACTTCTTGTCAGGATCTGGGTGCCCTTAGTATAGGTGCTGTGGTAAAACGAGCCTTGAGTTCGGAAAAGGCCCTTTCGCTTTGAGGATTCCAGTGAAGAACGGTGGGTCCCTTCTTAGTCATGGCAGTGAGGGGTGCAGCAACTTGACTAAAGTTCCAAATGAAGTGTCGGTAGAAATTGGCAAATCCGATAAAGCGTTGCAGTTCTTTGATGGTTCTGGGGTGAGGCCACTCTTGGACTGACTTAACCTTGTTTTCATCCATAGTGACTCCTTCCTGACTGATGATATATCCTAGGAAGGAGATCCTTGTCTGATGAAATTCACACTTGGCCAGTTTGGCATAAAGTTTGTGGTCGATTAGGCGTTGGAGGGCGTTGCGGTAATGTTGGATGTGTTCTGGTAGAGACTCAGAGTAGATGAGCATATCGTCAATATACACGATTACAGTTCGGTTCAATTCCTCCCGGAACATGTCATTAATGAGAGACTGGAATACTGAGGGACTATTGGACAGACCGAATGGCATTACAAGATATTCATAGTGCCCCGTGGTAGTTGAGAAGGCTCTTCCATTCGTCTCCCTCCCGGATTCTGATGAGATTGTAAGCGCTCCGTAAGTCGAGTTTAGTGAATTACTGAGCCTTGCGGAGCTGTTCTAGAGCTGCTGGAACCAGAGGCAGTGGGTATCGGTATTTGACAGTAACTTCGTGCAGACCCCGATAGTCAATGCAAGGCCGAGGACTCCCATCCTTTTTCTTTACAAAAAAGAATCCAGACGAGGCGGGTTTTGAAGATGGGCGAATGAACCTCTTGTCCAATTCCTCCCTGATGTAATTTCTCATGCTTTTAGTCTCTGGCTGAGACAGTGGGAAGACCCGACCACTGGGTGGAACTGCTCCAGGCAGGAGTTCTACGGCGCAGTCAGTGGCACGATGAGCAGGAAGGTGTGTAGCCTTCTTCTTACTGAAGGCATCCTTGAGATCATGGTAGACAGTGGGGAGAACACTGAACTCTTCCTTCTCCCTAGATGAGGTTGAAGTAGGCATGGATAGTGATGTTAGAACAGGTTTCTTTCACCGTGAGTGACAACGAGAGGACCAGCGGAGAATCTGACGATCAGCCCAGCATATATCGGGGTTGTGGAGTTCCAGCCAAGGTAGGCCCAGGATGATGGCATGGTCGGGTGAATGAATGTTGAAGAGTCGAATTGTTTCAGAATGTATGGGTCCAATGAGAAGGGTTAGATCCTGGGTGGTGCAGGAGACCTCCCCGAAACCCAGTGGACGTCCGTCTAGGGCTGCGACTGCCACACGTGGTCCACATGGAAGTAAAGAGATATTCATTTGTTTAGCAAAATTCTCATCCACAAAATTCCTCTCAGCCCCAGAATCAATGATAGCGGTCGTGGTGATCTTTTTCCCCTTAACCATTATGATAACCGGTAAAGTCATTGAGTGTTCAGAAGAACTGCAACTCACCTAGCGTGCGGAATTGTAAGGTGAAATCAGCAGCAGAGCTGGTACCTTGCTTGAGACACAGGATCTCCTCACTGGGCTCACGTCCGTCCGTAGCAAGATCGAAAACCTCACGGAACCGCTGGATGAATTCATTGTAGTGCATGACAGACATCCCTTGTCCCTCCCAGAGAGCTGTGGCCCAATCTAAGGCACGCCCCACCAACAGTGAGCACACCAACGACACTTTGCTTTCATCATCAGGAAAACAGCTGAGCTGACGATTGATGTAGATACCGGACTGCATTAGGAAACCCCGGCATTTTCCTGGCGAGTCATCGTATTTCTCTGGTAGTGAGATGCGGGCAGCGTGGCTGATGGCGGATGATGCCGCTACAGAAAGTGTGGCCGTGACAACTGGAGTGGCAGCTGGCAGAGGAGTGAGAGCGGCGATGGCTGTGCTCAGAGCCTGCATGGAAGCATTCATTGCCTGTAGAGACTGACCCATCTCTTCAGAAAGGCGAGTGAGCTTTTTCCAGTTGCTGATGATGTGTTACTAACATCGAGCCCTGCCGAGTGACTTCGTGGGTAAGCTGAAGCAAAGTTGCTGGATCTTGGTCTGGCGAAGTTTTCTGTAGTGATTGCTCGGAAGACGGTAG
The DNA here is from genome assembly GCA_032357475.1 of Enteromius thamalakanensis. Taxonomy (NCBI): domain Eukaryota; kingdom Metazoa; phylum Chordata; class Actinopteri; order Cypriniformes; family Cyprinidae; genus Enteromius; species Enteromius thamalakanensis. Next base: position 3,068,599 of record JAUCMT010000035.1, read on the forward strand.
ATCCATTTGCAACAATATTTATTGAACAATTGTAGTAAAACAGGCTTAAGTCAAAGGGAGCAAACAAATGTAACACAGACAGTTCAAAGACAGTACCAGGGGCAGGCAGAAGGTCGAGGTATCAGGCAGGCATCTGAAAACAAAGTCCAGGCAGAGGTCGAGGCAACAGGCGAGAATCAGAAGAACAGGTCCAGGCAGGGTTCGGGGCAACAGGCGAGAATCAAACAATGAAATAAACAATCCAAATCGGCAACAAGTCAGTCCAAAGAATAATCCAGATAAATGCTTAGAGTTGTCTGTGAACAGAGCAAAACTTCGCGTCGAACAAGTCTCTGTCAGTCCTTTAAATACTGGTGGTAATAGCGAACACCTGTAGTGGAAAATCCCCACAGGTGTTCGGGTAAAAAGGGTCCGGGTGAAAAACTAGTACTCAGGAGAAGGTTCCCGCTGATGACGGTCAGACAGCGCCACAGAGGACCGCCTTGCAACATTTAAATTCATTTAAAACCTAATGCCATTATATCTCTTTTATTTCTCAATGTTTTACTGAGATTAAAAAAAATGTATGTCCGAAATTTTCTCTGTCTAAACAGTGATAAGATTTAAAGTAATGTTTATTGGTTCACCTCACCATTAATTTGGGTGACTCTGCTCTACCAAACTAAATAAAAAAATTTGGGTGTGATATTTGACGCCAACTTGACATTTGAACCTCATGTTCGTAATACAGTCGAGGCATCCTTTTTTAATGTTAATGTGTGGTTACTTTAGTTCAACTATTATGTTTTTTATTTGTAGTAAACTCATGTTTAATTTTGATAATTAAAATATATGTAACCGAGTGCAAGAATGAACGTGAGTAATCTTACCTGATACTGATATAACAATAGTTCGTTTTAACAGTTTACGTAATGTGGGTCTTTATTTGTATTTATTTTATATATCAAAATATATTAAACGTGTGTGTGGTAAGAGCATCTACAGCATATCGCTTTGGCTAAAACACACAAGGAAACATGTTGTGAAAAATAATCAGACATCGCAATCGGACTCTAAAATTATCACAAAGGTTGTAAGAGAAAAACACAGACATGGCAGATTTGGATGGGATTAAAATCACCAAGAACTTCTGTGAAACAAAACATTCGCTAACGACCCCCTGTAAAACTAGTCCCATCCAAACAGGGCTTTACTTTTAGTTATAGCACACATATTCGAAAAGCCTTTGACAAAATTCAAATTAGCCATTTTAATCTAGATTTAAAAAATGTATCTATGCCCACCCCTAGAATTTATATATCTGTATAGCCCTGGACTGTGTTTGTTTTCATTTCCCCATGTGCTCTGTCTCTGTGTGACCCATTTTTAGTTTAATTATCAATTGTGTCCAGGTGTATCTCGTTTAGTTTATTGCCAGCCTTATTCAAAGTCTGTTCTGTTTAGTCTCTGTCGGATAATTGATTGTCGGATAATTGATTGTCGGATAATTGACAGACTGCCTGTCTGTAACCCTTTTGGAATTAAATAAGTTCTATTTGTAAAAATTTTTAGTTTTTGATCGTTCTTCCCACACCTGGACCATGACAATATCACTGCGTTTTTATATTAACTTTGTATTGAATGGTTGTTTGTATTGTCTGTACTCTTGTGTGTATCGTTTTATTTCATTTTTATACATGTATGTAAAGCGCTTTGAGATGAAATTTTAAAGGCGCTATATAAAATAAGGTTTATTATTATTATATTAAAAAGCATATTAGAATGATTTCCGGAGGATCGGGTGACACTAAAGAGTGGAAAATTCAGTTTTTGCATTACAGGAATAAATCACATTTGATTATGTAAAGTTCTTTGACACAATCTGTACTGTTAAAAGCTCTGTATAAGTAAAGGTGACTTGACACTACGACAAAAGGTGATTACAAGGTTTTCTCACAATTCAGAATTTTAAATGTAAAATATATTCAAATAGAAAACAGTTATTTTAAATTGTAATAATATTTTGCTATATTTTGACTCTAAACAAATGCAGACTTTTATCAAAAACTTCTCCGTTCTAACCTTTTGACCAGTACTGAGTGGCTTCAGAAGATTTGGAAAATAGTGTACAAAAAATAAGAACTAGGTTTGTGTCTCTTCCAAGCTCGCCTGTGAGCGAGGTCACTATGGGTCAGGGTTTGCCTCTGCAGAACGAAATATTCCCCTTGAGAAGTGAAACCCGACACATCCGTGCCTGAAGTGCTCGTCCGATAAAACTTCGCCAATCCCATCATGAAAAGCAGATTCATCAGTTTTACGAGACACTTCACGCCCAGAGGGTTTCAGAGATTTAAACTGCACTACATAAACCCGAGGACAAAGATTTACAGGAAAGTGAGATGAGTCACGATTACGGTGAATGAGGGGACTGTAATAGGTGCAGGCATTGCTGTCTGCTTTGATTTGTAACATTGTGATCGCAGAGGAATTTTCGAGGTGAAAACCTCTCTCTTGCACACGCACACAAGCTCGCTCTCACAGGAAATTATAGTCAGAACGCTGACTCACATGCAGGATCAGAGTACCGGTGCATTTCACTACAAACACCTTTAGTTACGGACTAACATCTCATTTTCTACTTGTTAAAAACATGCATAATCGCAACATGGTTTTAGAGGAAATGTCCAGCCAAATCGCAAAGTTCTCTTATCATCTTATCATCCTTACTGTTATGTCGTACCTGTATGAGTTTCTTTCTTCTCTGGAATGCAAAATGAGATATTAAGCAATATTAGTAAAGCTATTTTCTCTAAACTGAATGGAGATGGATGTCAAACTACAAATATAGCAAATCTCTGACTTATAGACATCGACAGCATAGATCCTTACACATCAAGGTCCAGAAACATTGCAAGGAGATCAGTAAAAAAAAAAAATAATAATGTGACACCAGGGGTTCAACCATAATTTTTACGAAGCTACGAGAATACTATTTCTATTTTAAATCTGAAATTTTTTTCCATGTATTTGAACGCTGTGGCAGAGGGAAGGATGTTCACTTTAAATATCAGTCTATTCTTCACACAAAGTTATTGCATGACTTCTGGAGACGTCAAGGGCTAGTTCTAAATATCTAAATGTTCATCATCAGTCATAATTTACTCACCCCACCCTCAAGTTGTTTCTTTCTTCTGTTCAACACAGACGAATATATTATGAAGAATGTTGGTAGATTGGTTGGGTACCAGCAATATATCTTCTTTTGTGTTCAACTTTTTTTTGTTTTGTGGAACACTTGAGTGTGAGTAAATGATGACAAAAAAATCAGTTCATCTCTTTAAATACAACACATACAGTTTTTTTGTCACTTCTGAAGCTTGACTTTCCTCTTTGTGGTTACATTTTTGGTGTCATTTAAAAGAGCAGCTTAAACAGCCTAAAAATGTGTCATTTTGTGTTCAGTGAAAGTAAAAAGTCACACATGTTTAAATATGATCTTAAATCACATATAATAAATCACATCATTTACTCACCAATGATTACAACATATTCAATTATCTAATACGAACAACCATGGCTGCATTATTTTGCTGTCTGAATGTCTGTGTCTCCCTCGTTCTCTGCCCTGTTCCCTCGTTTTCTCAGAATCTAGGAGACAGGCTCAAGCCGTGTGACCTTTTCTGTGGAAGTCACAACTGATAGTCATGTCACTGTGATCAATACCTCCGTAATGCATTTCCCACGCTGCTCTTCTATCTCTCTCTCTCTCTCTGAAGGCTCTTTGTCCCTGTGTCCATCTGTAGAGATTTCCTGCTCGCTCTGACACAACACTAATAATGAAGCATTTCATCTGCACTCCCCTTAAATTTTGCAGGAACTCAAAGCAGCCATGTGACAGGAGGCCTGTCATATTCGGCTAAGGCTGATGTGTAAATGCTGCCACTACAAAATACCTAAACCCCTGAAGATCGAGAAGAAATCAGTAGTTACATGGTAAAACATGTAAACTAAACCTAATTCATATGTGCTAAGAAAGAAAAGAAAAGGAGACAACAGTGTACTAAAAGATTAATTACCAATACTGTTATTTCTAAGTATATTTTTAGGGTATGTTTTTTTAAATAAATGAAAATAAACTGTATATATAATATAAAAAAGAAAAATATAGCAATTTATAACAGAAATTAGTTCTATAATAAATATGTATTTGTTCAGATATAAAAACTACAGTGCACACACACGCACACACACACACACACACACGCACACTAAGAGCTAAATGATTATTCAAGGCCCTGCAGCAAAAATACAGTAACAGGACAGAAATGTGGCTAATAATTGCTTGTTATTTTTACAATAACTAAATTATTTTCTTCAAAACCATCATGACTTTGTGCTGAATTAAAAATCTTCAAAGCCACTAGCACAAATTGTAATTTAATTATTTTTAAATAAACAGTCTGTGATAGGACACAAGATCAGCTTCATCTGATCGTCCTGTTAACTTCACATATTTTAATTCATAGCAGTGAAGACAAACTGTTACCAATGTTTACAATCCTTGTTATTCCCATTTGTTTTGTGCAGACTGATGTTCTGCTGAACTGAAAAACAAGATAAAATCAGAGAACAAACAGAAGAAAGTCCTCAGTTACTGACACAGCAGATTTCAGCTAAGCTGCTAGCTGTTAATTGCTGCTTAACAACCGTCACATGAACGATTCCAGCTCTTATCTTATCTTCAATCACAGACAATCAGACAGTTACTTCGTATGCAAAATATATTCAGTTTTTGACAGAGATATAGTTGTTGACTCAATGCAATAAGGGGCCAATTCAAGCATTGTTAATATTATTCCTCATACTTCGTATTAGCGACTCTGACAACCCCTGCAGCACTTTAAATTATGCTTGAGGGATGACAAAAAGCAATAGAATTACATTGGAAGTAGAGCTCCTATCAATGCCCCAAAAACTACACACTGTAGTAACATCCCATCAACTACCCACAATACACTGCAACCAAACAGCAGAATCCAAGCAGATATCAAGAACGACCACGTAGCAATGTCCTGGCAACTGCTCAGAACACCCTAGCAACCACATATCAGTGCGCTGGCACCCACCCAAATAAAAGTTTTTGTCAAAGACTGCATTCAGATCAGATTCAGAATGATGATTAAAACACAGATAGTACTGATCGTTTCCATAGCTTCCTGCCTCCTCCCTAGCTTCACCGTCCTACAGTACTTCCTGGATCATCATTTCATTCATTACTGTTGTTTTGATTATATGCAGTTTAATGTCTCATATGCATATGCTAAAACACAGAACGCTGTTAGTGGTAGTGAAGTGTTGTCTCGTAAATGGCAGAAAATTATTTAAATGACGGAAAGTTTTATCTCATAAATGATGGAAAATTCAGTCAAATTCAGTGTGTGTGTGCGGGTTTATGTGGCCACCAATTTGTATAATGACATGGGTATGACATAAGTATTACAATATGTAGGTGTTTTATGAGGACATTTTCAGTGTCCCCGTAATTTAAAAGGCTTGAAAAAAAACATACTAAATAGTGTTTTTTGGAAAATCAAACAATGCATACAGTTTCCTTTAAGGGATAGGTTTAGGTGTAGGGTCAATGTAGGGCAATACCACATACAGTCTGTACAGTATAAACATCATTACACCTATGGAGAGTCCCCATAAATCACAAAAACCAACATGTATGTGTGTGTGTGTAAATATATTTGTTAATAAAGCTCTTTCTGATTACTGAAATTCAGACATTATCTCTATAATGACATAAAATACTATTAATTCTATCTGACAACAAATGCTGTCATGGAAAGTTTGGTCAATGGTGATCTCATAAATGATAAAAAAAATCTCTTAACGGCAGCAAGCATTATCTCATAAATGATGAAAAATCTCATTAAAAAAAAAAACTCTTAATAGCAGGAATCATTGCCTCATAAATTATAAAAAAAAAATTATCTTAATGGCAAGAATCTCATAAAAGACGGAAAGTACTGCCAATGGCCAAAAATAATAATAATAAGTTATAGAAAATTCCATTAACTAGGGGAAGCATTGTCTCATAAATGACTTCAATTGTGGGAAAGTCATATACTGGGTCTTATTAATGATGGGGTAAAAAGTAAATGGTGGGAAAGTAATTTTAATTATAAAATTTCCTTAATTCTAAAAAGAATTCCATGAATGTCAGGGAAGCATTATCTCAATTTGCAATTTGCAATGCATTCAAAAGCATGGCAGAGATGGCCCTTATGGCAGTGAAATGAGTACATCTTGAGTATGTGTCCTAGCTCACAGACTATTCCTGACCCCACTCCCTCTCTCTTTCCCACTTTGCTTCCTGTCCACCTATCTAATGATCCTGTGATCCTATCTAAATAAATGCATAAAGCACCAAAAATAAATTATTTTAAAGGAACTGCATTAACATGAACTCCTTTTCAAGGTGACCTTATAAATTACTTACAAATCTGGACCAGCTATTAACTTGAAAATATAGCACAGACTGTAAATATGAGCTTAAAATCAATTCATGTATTCATGTATGTACAGTCATTAAGGTTCTCTATTCAGGTTGTCAATCACAGACATATCAAGCACACACTTCTCTGTGTGAAGTAATCATGTGTGTGTGATAACGTGACGGCCGAACATCCGCTACGCTACGTGAGATGGAAAATAATAAGTTAAGAATGGAGATTAACAGTCTATAATTTAGCTGTTCCCCATCCACCCACCTCAAGAAAACTTTAATCACCAAAGGTTAAAGAATATTAAAGTTGTGCTGCAGTAAATTAGCAGTAGAAAATTGAATCATCCACATGGATTTTAATACGGAAAGATGAGGAGCGCAAGAGCCGGCGCTCATGGGGAATCATTTCCGCTATGACAATTTACTGAAGGAGAAAAAAGAAAGAAATACTGGACAAAATCTTTCTCTGCAATTTCTACCTAAAAGCAGGTCTCGCCTCCCCTTCATGCAGTTTGGACAGGATTCATTAGGTCATTTCACGACCTTCCAGTGCCACCCGTATCTCAGCTTCAGCGCTGATAAAAAGCTACTCGGAACAAATAGGATTTTTTTTGCTGCATGCGGTCCCCTGATGAAACGCATTTGTTTCACCATGCCTCTATCTGTTCCACCAGAGATGGAGAGAAGGAGAGAGAGAGGGGGATATTCTAGGTGTTACCCCTGTGTCACAGTGCCAGTGCTCATTCTGGGAAATTTAATTATCGCCGCCAACAGTCTGAGCATCCGCGGCCACACAAACTGTGTATGTCATGAACGCTGGCTAATGCAACACTCCTCGTCTGCCCCCTCCCACAGTCTGTGGCCTACTTCCATCATTAAAACACACTGCCACTACAACGCTGCTGCCTGCGACAAGACAAAGTGTGATTTAAACAGCCCCTGCTTGTAAGAATCCACCGTTTTATTTGATAAGTACATAATCTCATTAGCAAATATCTGCAAACGCATTTGCCACAGTCTGAAGACATAAGTGGCAGGAACTATTGTGTCACAATCCCTTATTGAATAAGAATTATATTTTCTCTTACTGTAACTGGAGAACTGGAACAAACCTCCTTAAACAGCTCCTCAAACAAATTGTGTATTTAAACTAGGGTCTTTTTAAAAGCATTTAATCTCGAATGTCTGGTAAACCATAAAGTGGACAGAATTATGTTTCTATTCTGAATACTCATAACATAACAAAAGCCTAGCCAGTACATAAAACATGGCAGCCGGTCAGAATACACTAACCTGGAAATCACATAGAAACCCCTTAACAGCCAGAACACCATAAAACTGCATAACAACATCCTGGCAACAACACAAAACACCACAGAAATCCCCCAATAACCACTTAGAACACCCGAGCAAAGAAATCACGAATGACATTCTAGCAACCGATCAAACACCACCTTACAATGCCCTGGTAACCACTAGAAATACCATCATAATCAACCTTCCATCTGTCAATAAAACACAAGATATAGCAGGCAGATACAACCACCGTAAAAATGTATTTGTAAAATATTAATATTTAAGTCTTTTGAGGCAAAACAATTTATTTGTCAGAGGAATAGACGCGGTCGCTGTCTTCCGTCTTCTGTGTACTTCCTGTGCGCCCCTGCAATGTCTTGTGACCGATTGTGTCATGCTGTTGTAAAATACATTTGGTTGTGACTAAAAAGTGACTAAAAAGGGTACCTTGAGCTTCAAAAAGTGATGCAAAAGGGTCCAAGCATCAAAATGTGACGAGTTGGAGTGAGACTGTGTTGCAAAAACGCTCCAGCACTTGCTCAGAACCAGACAAAACAGTATTTAGACACTGAGTTAAACGGTTCTCTTTCCCAGCTGGTATGGTTCTGATTTCGTTTTCCACTGCAGAGCAGATAACGGATCTCTTTGGAATGCAATTCAAATGCCTCAGTCGTTGCCGTGGTAACACAAATGTTTACTTATGATATGAAGTGTAAATAACCAACACCTTATGGTTATTAAAAGTAGCTAAAATGTAGCAGCCACATAGTATTTCCCTGGCAACCACCCTGTCACGATCCCAGCCGGAAGTGCCATCAAGCTCCACCAGAGGGCACTCCCTCCATTCTGCTGCATATCAGACTCTCTTGCTGCGTCCGAAATCGCCTACTACCCTACTATATAGTAGGTGAAAAACAGCATGCGAGGCGAGTAGTATGTCCGAATTCGTAGCAGTCGAAATTCAGTAGGCGAGAAGTACCCGGATG
>JAUCMT010000035.1:3093889-3118768 GCA_032357475.1 Enteromius thamalakanensis
TCAAATGAATCCGGTTACCCGTGAGTGGATCACGGCTGATGCTAAACCGTGACAAAAAACGTAACAGTCATACAATTCGAGGACTGTTATTGTAACCCCTCTACGTTTTGCACTTTAGATCAACGTAGTCAGGGTACGTTTTTATATGAGACTGGGTTGCCTACCAATACTAGGAGAGTAATAATCTTGCAAGGCCAAATACACAAAATCATAAGACATCATATGACCCTTTAATGAGTTTTATAAGGAATATGAAATCCAAAACTGGTTTTAAAGGTGAATAGCTGGTCTATTAGTTGGTTAAGATGGTTATCATTATAGTTTGTCAGATTGAGCAGTTTAGCCAATTATGATCAGCCAAAGTCAGCATTTCCCACTTTATATTAGTTGGCTTTTATCTACTAAGTACTTTTAATTAATAATCTGATAGAAAGGCACTTACTGTGTATATATATATTTTTCACATTGTACTTATTTTTAATAATACCTATATGTTACATCTGTAGTTAATTTAACATTTATAATTACACTCACGGCCCATCCCTTACTCCTTAACCCACCCTTTAAACTTACCCATACCACCAAACATGTCCTTAACCTTACCCGTATCCCACCTCAGTAGAGGTAAAAGTGCTTAGAAATACAAAATGAATACAATGAGCCATATATTTTGATAAATGTACGTAGTAATTAAGGCCGCCTAATATAAAGTGTGACCTATATTTGCACTAAAAGCTAGAGTTTGAGACATGGTGTCAACTCGAGTCAGTGTACTATGTATTGGATCAACTGCAGATGTTAATTAAGTAATACTAATAATAAAAAAAAGAAATGTGTACATATCCAGGATTAGCTTTTGTTTAACTTGCTGAATGCAGAAACACTAAACCATCTGACATATTTCAGTGAAATCAAAACTTAGCATTTCAAGTGCCTTTCCAGTTTCGTTTTTATGCTTTTCTGTGCCGTTTGAATGAATTCTTCAGGTTCTCTTCAGGTGGATCCAGAGGGAAAAGGCACGTGGCGTTCCCAGCAAACCCTCAAGCTTTTCGGCTCTGAACTTCCATTATCCGTCTTCGTCCCCTGGGTGAGCTCGAGCATTATTGCAAAGAGAAGCCATCAATGCTTCAGCTCAAAAAGGCATTGTCCGAGTTTGAAGAACAGCTGGCATCCATCATTCCTGGCACACATTACGGATCTAAAGTATTGTTGGATTAAAATAATTTGGCATAATTGAGAGATAACAGTGAGGCCATTTGCATTGGTTAGCATTTAAAGAAACACATGAGCACCTTGGGTAAATCTAGCGCTGACCCCTTTTAGTAGCGAGTTAAACCCGATCAAGCGACAGGCTTTTTCCAATGTGCAATGAGCCCATGACAGACCGTCAGTCTCTCTGTCAGTAAAGCTTCCTTATCAGCGGTGGATTCACACACTGTCATGAAATGACATAGAGGTGGGAAGGCAATCATCCGTGAGCCACAGCTCTTTGAAAACCGAACATTTACTCTCAAAATTTTTTTTTCATTTCAGGTTTCATTCAACTCTCATTCAGCTCAATATCAAACTTAATTTCTTCCTTTGAATTATGTCAAATATAGTGTCAGCTCAGACGGCAGACCTACAGAGAGTTCATTTAAATTCATTACTGTTTTAATTAAAACATACTTATAAGCAATGTAAGATCTATATAAGAAATATTATAAAAGAAAAATAATTGCATCAAAAACGGTCGCAGTATGCTGTGGGTTGATCTGTTTTAATGTGCACCTATTATGGATTTCATGCTCTTTCAGATTTAAAACTTTAAAACTGCAGGATTTTTTCATTCAATTACAGCTGTGTTACATGTACACTGCATGAAAGGTCATTTTTAAAAATCCATAACAAGGGCACTTAAATTTGTTTTGTAAATAAAAATTATTGAAAATATATTGCCATTTAAAATAACTCTTTTCTATATTAACATATTTTAAAATGCAATTTATTCTTGTGATACAATGCTGAATTTTCAGCATCATTACTCAAGTCTTCAGGGTCCTTTAGTTGCTGTTTTGCTACTCAAGAAACATTTCTTATTATCAATGTTGTGCCGACTAATATATGTGCGAAACCCATATAACAATTTTAGATGGATAGTCTCGTATCACATACCTTAATATTTAGGGAGACTTTTTTTCAGAATTGTTTCTTTGATGAACAGAAATTTCAAAAGAACTACGTTCATTTTAAAAGGAAATCTATTGTAAAATACAAATATTATAAATACAGTCACGTTAATCAATTTAGTGTGCCCTTGCTGAATTTTTTTTTTTTTTTAAATCTTACTGCTACAGTTTTGTACACATTTAGATTACAGTTTAACAAATGCAATAGAGCTATAACTAAATGCTAGAAAACACTATAGATTCTGGAGGAGACGGACTTGTGCAATCAAACTACTTTTCCCATCATTCACTGTGAGAACAAGAGTGACAAAAAACATTGCTTACTCACTAAATGCACATCCTTTGCTCTTCATTATGATGCATGAGTGCGAAAATGCTTCCAGAAGTACATTATCGAGCAAAAACCTTTCACTTTAGCAAAAATGATTTGAACGCACGTCATGTTGTAATTATGATTTCCAAAGGGCTTGAATGCAGCATTAGTCACTTTACCTGCCAATCAGGCAGCCTAAGTGTGTGGAAGACTCAGCTTGTATGTGGTTATTGCAATATAGTGAATATTTACATACTGATCCAACTCCAAAGTGTTTCCAACAGGTCTTAGGTGACTTTGAACGCCACAGGGTTTTTGAGCACATGGTGATGGGCTGAAGATAAAGCAGCTGAACTGACTGAGTTACCCTTTGTCTATTTTCCTTCTGTGTTTTTACTGTTTTTCTGGGTCAGCTGCATCTCTGAGACCAATATGTGAGTGCTCTCCTATATTATTTATTGCCATTGCTAGAACAACTAAAATAACTCAGTAATGGCATAAAATGTCCAGAACATGAAACCTCACTGGCACGGGACGTACAATGACTCAAGAAACATCATTTACATCTAAAATGAGTAATGTTTTTGTTTAGAATATCATTTACTGATAAAGTAAGTAAACAGGGTCAGTTTTGATTCATTCCTTACAAAGCATCCTTAACAAAAGTAATAAAAGTAACAAGATATGAGCACTTACTCGCGTTTTAAGGTGTGACACTGATAAATCTGTACAAACTGGCAGTAAAAAAATGTTTCCAACTTCCTGTAGCACATGTAGGTCAGGTGACCTTCAGAAAGATGGAAACGTATTGCTTCATTGCCTCCTGAGGTCCCACACTGAACCCCCCGGTCCTGCTACATTTCCCACCCAAATGCGAGGCTTTGAATGGATGAACGGCGTCGTTTGTGAAGGTTAGACAAAATGCTCCTTGAATAATTATGTCACAGCGGACCTGCTCCAGATATTTCCAGCAACAATCCTCTACTGCATGACAAAAAACAACTGATGTCGAGACAATCTCAGGTAATTTTCAAATCAGGTCAGCATGTTTTTTTTCTGGGGGGGGGGAGAAATCTCAAATGAAAGAAGAGAAAATCTTCCAAGGTGACATTAAAGGCATAATTTACTCCAAAATGAAACTTATTTCACTCACCCTCATGCCGTTCCAACCTGTATAACTTTCTTCTGTGGAAAACAAACGGAGAAAATTTGATGACTTTTCATGGTTTCCATACAAGGACAATATACTGTATAGTGATCTAGCTCGAAAACTCATTAATAAATTAAAGCATTTTTAAAGTACCTGCATGATGATATATTAAATCTTGTGAAACCAGCCTTTAAGTCATTTTTTTTTTACCAGCTATATTTAAAAAAATATATATTATATATAAAAAATAAAATAAAAATAAAATATAATTAAACAAAACAAATGTATATGTAAATAAAATCAATGTAAAATAAACTGCAAATTATATGAAATTTATTTGCAACATAAAGTAGTTTTTCCGGCAAGTATAGACTATCAGCTAATTCACCTAAGGATCCTGCAGCCTATTCTCACAGCAGATAACCTGGGATTACACAAGATTGGTATTTTAAAGACAACCGGTTTAAAGGGAGCATAGTTTGCTTTTTGGGTTAAAAGAATTTCTTAATATAATTAAAATGATGTGACAATCAGAGATCAGACTGTACATAAATTGAAATCTACATGTTAATACACAATATATTTATAGTCACGCAATGCTTAACATTAATGATTTGAGAATAAAGTATAACAATAATAATCATTTGCATGGTTTGATGTGATATGAACTAACCGATCGTTAGATTTATTTAGCTTTGGTAGCATGATAGGTTGTAATGTTTTTTTCCTCAGTTGGTCAGAACAAACCGTGACTTCTCATTTACTTGTTGAGATGAAAATATAGTCATATTTTCCAAGACGTAGGTTTAGTAATCTGTGATTACCAAGTACAGGATTCACTCTGCTGTGGTGACTGACAGCTAAACATTCACCTCAAAACATTCGATTCATCCGCGCTGGAGCCGCACTGGAGTGGCAGGTTTTCAAACATAGATGGCGACAAAGAGGCAAAACCTACGACTGCAATTTTAATTCATGGGGTGAACTGTCCCTTTAAAGGCCCTTTGGAAAACTTTCTGCACCAGACTGTCAGTTTCCCTAAAACTCCTGAAGACCTTGAGGAAGTATGAAGGATGTGAGACATTCTCCCTTGGCCGTACTTACGAGGGAGGTGCTGACATTCATAGAGGACATTAATAAGGATGGACGCGAGCAGGAGGAGGCTCGTGTGATGAATGAACGGAGCGCTGAGAGACTCCTGCACATTTAGACTGATGTGGAGCTCTTGATCAATGCTCCTCCTGACAGCAGATACACAATCAGCCGTGGAGGACAACCCCATTGTTTAAATGGAGTGACGCGTCATTTGCACTGCGCTAAAGGTTAACGACGAGAGAGTCGCACACCAATTATCAATTAATCTTTAAGCACATTTGTTCTCTCACCTGTGTCCTCTCTTTCTTTACATCCTTGCCTCTTTCTCAGGCGGTCCTCCTGCGAGTTTTTTTCAGGCCGCGCAATTTGTCGGCTTTATCTTGTTGGAGGGATTGAGCTGGCTTTGGGGAGCATGCTTAGATACCGGCTACATCCATTATCTGTCAGAGGATAACCTGATTCAGAGCGGCTGCTGCCAGACATACAAAGACAGACAGGCAAGAGAGAGAGAGACAAACAGAGAGACAGACCTTGTGTTCTGTGTTTAATTGTCAAGCTGATCAATTAGAGACCGTCTCGCAGATCGCCGCTACAGAACTCTTCAACAAGAGTGACAAAAATAAGGAGATTATGACAGGAAAAAGCTGCTGCGTTGAATACATCACACTGATAGAGACCACGGGAAACACAGCCCTCCAGAATCATTCATTATCCACGTGTAATAATAAGCCATTGCAGTGCTGATCCTGGACGCTAATTGGTCAATACAGAATTTATAATACACAATAACAAATTCTGAGGTAGTTCAACCTCATACTGTACATTAAAATGGGCTTTTTATGCTTTTTTATTGATATTGGATAGGAGAGGGGAGAGGGATAAGCAAAGGGCCTCAAGACAGGAAACGACCTCGGGTCATCGTCAGTGCAGTTGTGCTATCTGTCTGTTGAAGCAGAGCTATTGCCACTGACATTAAAGGGTTACCCCACCCCAAAATCCAAAATGATCATTTAGCCATTAAAGGGGTCATATAATGCCAGATGCGATTTTACAAGTTGTTTGAAATGAAATATGTGTTGGCAGTTTGTGTTGACCCTTCCCGCAATAGTTGATTGACAGCAGCGTGTCACACAGACTGGACTGGTGTCTTACCTGAGGGAACCGTCATCAGTCTGAGATGCAGAGACAAGCAATTGAGGTGTTTTTTTTGTTGAATGTATTAATAAACATAGCTGTAGTCATTTACCCACGACATCTGAGTGATTGCAGACACAGAGGATAAGGTTTGGCGCTGAAGGAAATGCACCCTTGATCAACCGAAATGAGTTTATGTTCGCGAATCATTCACGATCCAGCCTCACCAACATAAGGAGTCAGTCTAAATGTCTTTTAACGAATCTTTGTAAATCGTCTTTCCTAATAATGTGCTAATTAAGTTTCAGTATGAATGTAACTTCTAGGACTATGAATACGGCTAAATATCCTCTGAGAGTGCCTCGAAAAAGTCATCAGAGCTTGTGAAGATTTAAAGGGAAAGTACACAGAACAGAGTGATTTGAAAAGAGCTGTTTTTGACAGGGTAAAATGTCAGGGGTTTTTTTTACACTACCATTGAGAAATTTTAAACAAAACTTTTCATTAAGACACTAAAGAATCATATTAGCTTGTGGAAAATTGGCATTCTATGACCCCTTTAATTGCTTAGCCCCATGTCCTTCCAAAACAGTAAGAGCTTTGTTCAGCTTCGGAACATAATATATGTTATATATAATAATAGATAATAGATATTTTGGATGAAAAGTCCCATTTAGTGTCAAGTAACGAACACTGTCAAGATCCAGAAAAGTACAAAAGTCAATTAAAAATTCAGAATAAGTCGTTATTTTAAAGTATTCTTGTTACGGTTGAACCAGTGATGGTAGATGGAGTAATCTGCCAATGTCTTCCATACTTTTCCTGACCTTGACAGTGTTTATTCCTAAACAGTCATTGGGACAGTCACAAGCCTCCTGGTTTTCATCCAAAATTTCTTAAATTGTGTTCCGAAGTTGAACAAAGCTTTTATGGGTTTGGAATGGCATAAATAATAGTTTGACTTCTAAACACCAATGCATTAGGTATTATGAACTCATAAAGAATGCTTTTGTTGCATCGACAAGTGATGAGATCTTACGCATCATAATAAGTAACATCTTAACCATGTGGAATTCCGCAACTGTATAACGATTCCGCAACTGTCTCACAATTCTGACTTTTGACAAACTATTTTCCTATTGACAGTATAAAGCTGCTTTGACACAAAATCAGCATTATACATTTTTTTCCTTCAGAATTGTGATGGGTTTGATTGACTGGCCAATCATAATGCTGAATCTGCCATTTTTGTATATTTGATTTAGTTTAGTTCGAGTAGAGTTTAGCAGAGTAGATTAACATCAGCAGACTTAAACTTAAAAAATAGTGTGCATTGACATCTTAAAACAAAATACATTCTGATGTCCATTCATGTTTATTTCATGTTATAACCAGTAAAGCGGAAGAGCTGGTCGTTTCACATGCCAGAACTGAGGGGATAGTGATCTCTCTGCAAAACTGAATGTCTTGTTTAATTTTTTTTTAAAAAGGTCAACATTTGAAAGCTGAGGATTTGTTTCAAACCAAAAGAAACCTGCTCTGTCTTGTCAGTTGGTGCATTGTGATCTTTACACAATGTATTCTGCACTGTGTGAGAGCTTGTTGGATGTAACTAGGGGTCAATTATGGGAGTCAGAATTATAGGATATAAAATCACAATTGCATGTTATGAAGACAGAATTGCGAGATATAAACTTGATTTTAGTTGGTTATGAGTTCGTTTGACCATCAGAAAGGTACTCTTACTTGTGACAAGATCCCTCAACAAAAGTTAACTCCACAAATGAGGCTGTAATCATAAATGTTTTGAATAATAAACACTGGTCGTCCTCACAGCTAAATAAACACTAAAGTCTTATTGTATGTCAGACAGAGCAAGACAGAGAAATAAGAAGACATGAAATCTTGATATGAGATTACAGCCCAGCAAAGTGTCAAACCACAGAAATCCCATCCTCGCTAATGCTCAACCAACCTTATCAGCACACCGTTAAACATATCATTATGATTTCAGCCCGATAGAAACACATTAAACAGAATCTCCAGAGATTTATCATTCAACCCCAAACCAGAATGACTTTGCATTTGTAAAGGCCTACAAGCATGAACGGAAACACTTATGATAATGCCAACGTAAAAATAAAAATAAAAAAACGATTATTTAAATAAACCGGCCTAAGATAAATGTTTGAATGCGACACCTATACGCCTTGTGGTTTTCATTCATCTTCATTTCAGCCCTACCAGTCAGTCTGTGAGACAGCAAACACACTTGCTTGATTAATGTTGTGAATAAACGTCATTCAGTTACATGAAAACACTCTGAATCACATTGTACTATACGAAATGTCAGGAAAGCACATCAAATTCAATTCCCTCTCTTTTTCCATGTTTCAAAGGTATTTTATGTCCCATTGTACAGCACAAAGACACACACACACACACACACACAAATGTTTAAATGGTTGCTCTCTATAGAAACGCTGTCTTGATGCGGTTTATGTGTAAGTGTGTGAGGGTTTGGACGATAATGGGATGTCGTAAGATGAAATAAAAAGGATGAAAGTGGTGATTCATCACCTTGTCAGTCTCCACAGCACCTTCCTCTTATACATCATTCTCTTTCTATCACACACACACTTCAGTCTCTCACGCCGCCTCTGTCACGACCTCCATCAACTTATTCTTACACTCAGATGCACATGTTCAAACAGACTCACTCTAATGATTAATTAGTCAATTCTTTAACACTTTTACCTCAGTGACTTACAGTAATATAATAATAAAAGACAGTGCTTTTGGAGTAACCTTTACATTTAAGGCATTTAGCGGATGCGCTTACTCAGAGCAACTACAAACTAGAGGTCTCTGGTGCAAAGTCTAAGTCAATGCTCAAATCATGTCAGCTCTAAGATTAAATCAAGTTTTGGTCTTTTAATCACCAGACAGGACAGTTTCAAAAACCCTGTTGTAAGACTAATAATTTATTATTAAAACAATAATAAAAACATGTTTAGAAAATAATGTATTTATTTTATTAATAATTATTAACATTGTTTCATATATGTAAGCCTGGAGGATAAAACAAATAGCACGGGTATATTTGTGGCAATATAGCCAACAATGCATGGGTCAAAGTTATTGATTTTTCTTTTATGGCAAAAATCATTATAGGATATTAAGTAATGATCATGTTCCATGAAGATATTTTGAACATTTCATACAGTAAATAAATGTTGTTGTTTTTTTTTACAAAGTATAAAAATTATTTTTAAACAGCTGTATCTCAGCCAAATACTGTCCTATGCTGTGTGACTCTGTGGCATATGCAAGTAAATGCTGCTGCAAGACCAAATAAAATGTGATATAATTAAAATGAAATCAGTTTTGCATGACATAATATATTTATTTTATTAAATATGTTTATAAATGTATGCCTATAATTTATGTTTATTTAAAGTGCAATTCTTATAAATCGTACAAAATATATATATATATATATATATTTTGTACATGTATTTGTATGTATTTTTTTGTACATGTATATGTATGTATTTTGTACATACATATAAATACTATGAATCTCCTAAAAGTAAAAAAAAAAATATCTGAAATAGTGTAAAACTCAAGAAAAATGAGATCATTCGCTAGTAATTTCCGCTTATTCACTTGCATCATATTTAATTCTAAAAGGATTTATGATGTGATCCCATCAGGACTGATTCCAAATGATGACAGAATTCCGATCAGAATCTTTACACATTATTATAATCTTAGCCACAGATCAGAGTCTCAGTGGACTTCTTCAATCACCTCTTGGGAGGTTTAAACCTAGCGTTTTTCAGTTGCCATCCCAGACCTTTAACCAACTCTCTCTCTCTTTCATCTTTCACTTGGGTTTTTTTAACCGTCTTTGCCTGCCTCTGAAGTTGGGGTGAACTCTGTGTGTAAGCGCTGTGATTTTATGCTCCTTTGAGGTTTCTGGGCTGTGCAATCTGCCTCGTGGAGGGAGTCCGAGTCTCCACCGGCTGGATCGCATTTTGATCATTAAGATCAGAATTAGCCGTCTGACTTTCACACTTCAACCGTGTTAAGCCGTTTAGAAAGGCAGAAACACTGGGATGTGCCACGACTACTGATGCTCCCCAAAACCGGCTATTTCCGCATCCATTAAGAGCCACTTTCACGCCTTAATTTGCACAAATCAAACAAAATAGGGAACCGCGGCGCTTATTAGACTTGTGTTCTTCATCCACCACGTGCTGGCCTTTCAAATGACCACTGCAAGTCCAATCAGAAGCACATTCTGCTCTCACGTTTCAATCCAAGACAGCGGATTAACCTGCTTGAGGTCCTCCACGGATAATTAACCCAATTCTACCTGTCTGTATCTCCCTGTAGCTTATCAAGAATTGTGCTAAAATTAAAACTGATTCTATTAGCAGCTTTACTGCCATCAAATAAACTACAGACTAGTCATTTATCCTGATGGATAAAATAATTACACCCTAAAATTACAGGTCTGATAGGATCAGCGTGATGGGAACACTGGCTGGAAGACTTCATCCTCCATGGAACTGAAGAACAAGAACTGAAGAACGAGCAGTGAGCTGCTGATTAATAATGTCCTTTTGACCTGAAAGTACTGGGAATGATTGGGAATGAAATATATACTTTCTGTGTTAGGTCGCCCCCTAGAGGTGGAGTTCATATCACCGGAATTGAAACCTAGACAACTGACTTGTGAATGTTGTTGTTGTTGTTGTTGTTGTTGTTGTTGTTGTTCCAATAAATAAAAAATAATGGCACAAAACTGGGAAAAATAAATAAATTAATTATAATAATTTATTTATTTATTTATTTTTCCCAGTTTTGTGCCATTTTTTTTTTCATTAATTATAATAATTAATTAATAGTAATTTAAATAATAATAGTAATTTAAATAATATATATATAATATATAATATATATGTTTTTACAAATAACAATAAAAACAATACAAAAATTAAAACAATAATAATATATAATGCTATTTACCATTATTTACAATTGGCACTCAATAAGCTAGCTAAAAGACCAATTTTATGATTTTAAACCCCATTTACTTAGCTTATCATTGTGTAGTCAGGCAGAATGACTTTCTTCCAGAAGCGGACAGTAATAAATCACTCTTATCTGTGTATGTACTGAAAGTGGCTGTGGCAGAGAGGTTGGGCTGGTCTGGTATCCATGGCACAGTTAAGATTGTACCCCTGGAGTCCAGAGAACCCTAGAGAGAGCAGGCTGTGCTCTTATTTGTGGATATTGCTGCTCCTAACCTCACCCGTGCTTGTATCTCAGACACATATCAGCTCAGGACAAGGGCGCTGGTTTGTTAAGAAAGCTGTTTTATTGAGCTAAAAACACAGAAAGCAGAGATTCGGTCATAGTAGGTAAGTTAATGTCTTCTTTGCTTCTTTTCAGCATTCAAACACCAACCAGACTCACAGCATTATATAGTGTTAAGCACATTATGAAGTCACTGTCAAATTGCTTTTGTTTGTTTTTTTAATTGCTTAAATTGCAATAGCTCTGAGATTTGACATCTTGTCATGTAATGCAGTGACATTCAGACATTTTTAAGCATGCACACCTGTGTATTTGAACAATCACTCACTTGTGTCTCGTTATCTTCTCTGTAGGAGCGTCCCACATTATGGATGAAAGGAAAACCACAGGGAAGATCATCATGCCACAGCTGGTGGTGAAGATTGTTGGTGGGAAACAAATTAAGTATTTTACTGAAGGGACAAAAAGGTAACAAAAAAAAATAATGCCTACATAAAAAAAGAAGAAGAAAAATTAAATGATCAATTAAATTGACTAAAAAAATATCTAAATATATTTTTAAAAAATCTATTTTTTATTATGTAGAATTTATACATAATTTTATTAGTTATAATTAATATATTGCCAGATTATTTAATAATAATAAACTTGTTCATATTTAAATTTGCAGCTTATAAATTATAAATAATACTACAAATATTTTAATTGTTTTATTTATTTTTTATTATTGTTTACAGCACAAATGGTGCAAAAAATTAAATGCGATTTAACATTGCTATTGTATTTACCATTATACGCTTATTATTAACAATAACCAAACACATTTAATATTATAAGTAGTCCTACAGATCATCTTAAGGTAACAAACAGCTCGGAGCAAAGACACAGTCCACCTAACAGAGTCACAGATAGAGATTCAAGCAGAAAATCACCTTCTCATGACCTGGAGCATCTGGGACCAGTTGAGCACACAGAAAATCTGTTAGATGCCCTCAGACAGGTAATAAAAAATCAACTACTCACTGCTAAATGTAATATCTAGCTCACAAACTCGGTTATTTTGCAAGACTTAACCACTGTTTACCACTGTGTGATTGCCATTGACCAGTTTTCAGATGACTTTAGAGGTCAAATGGTTGCACTGTCCATGCTACTGAAACCTGGTACACACCAATCAAAATAACAGCGCTATCCAGGGTTCTGAAATCCACTTCCTATTGTTTGCTAGTAGAAAAAAATTTGCTATATAGTCTGAAGCGCATGCAGAAGATAGCTGGATGCTGATGGTTTGGTAATGATCCAGGTTGCTGACAGACGGTGTGTGACGGCACCCTGTGGAGATCGATCTCGATCCTACATACATCTGAAGTCCACAACTAACATGGGCTACTCAAAACAACTCCAGCGAAATCCTCATATTATGCAGCCACGGGTAAGACATTAATGCCCATGCTCTCTTTAATTAAATCAAACAAACGCTATTGTTCAAAAGAGGTCAGAAAGTGTTTGTTTTAAGTCTCTTACTCTCACCATATATTTGCTTAAATATAGAACTGTAATATTGTGAAATATTCCTACAATTGAAATAACTGTAATGTACTGTAATGCTTATATATATATATATATATATATATTTAAATATGACTCCGGATATGCTTCAGGAGTCATTCAAAAAAATAATTTGAATTATCTTACTCAACATGTCCAGACAGAGGAGCCAATCAAATCCAGTCCAGAGTTCTTCCTCCTCTCATCCGTCTCAGAGGAACTGCAGGATCTGGAACCACAAACGCTCCAGATCATGGAGGAGGAAGTGACATCGCTCGATCCGTCCCGATCAGGAACCATCCATCAGTCAGAACTCACATGTCTGTTCCTCAGACTGCAGCTCCCTCTGAAGCTCACCACACTGGCCTGTATGTTCCAGTCCTTCAGTAACACCACCGACCCGGAGCAGGTACTGGAGATCACTTAACAAGCAGACCTTGTATAACTAACAAGTCACATGACACCAGGGAGAGAAAATGGCTAATTGGGCCCAATTTGGACAGTTTTACTTTAGGGGTGTGTGCACTTCTGTGTTCAGCAGTTTAGACAGTAATGGTTGTGTGTTGAGTTAAGAGAATATAAACTGTTATACAAGCTGTACACTGACTACTTTACATTTCTTCAGTGTTGTCACGTAAAAAGGTATAATACAATATTCATCAAAAATATGATGGGAGTACTGTATACTGTACATACTCAACTTTAGATTTAGATTTTTCCTCGGCAAAGCACATGCATATAAATATAAATAAATAAATATATATATTTATATATAATAGTTTTGTTAGAATAAAAATACATTGTTCTCATGTTATTTGTTAAGTTTTGTTTTTTTACATTTTTGCTGTCAGACCATAAGACACAGTCTAATTTGTATTTGTCAAATATCCATATATATATATACAGTATACATATACATAGTATATTCATATTGGAATGATTAAGCATAGTTGTTATATGATTTAATGGGGTTCAGTTCAATTTCTAAAAAGGATAATACATTTTACTAATTTAATTTAATTTAGCTATTTTTATGTAAACACATTTTCAGATTTTCAGGTAAAAAACATTAAAAGATCCATTTATACTATTATACTATTTCAGTTCATAGTTAAGTGCCTTTATACATATATGGATTTTCTAAAGTTTGTCATTTGTTTTAATGTGAAATGCTTTAATGTCCTGTCATGTTTAGTGCCTTTTACTCACCATGCTGCTTTGCAGGTGCACTATCAAGACTTGTTGCAGTTCATACAGAAAGCTGTACAAGAAGAGAAACAGCAAAGTGTTGAGGTCGGTCAATCATCCTGGCAAAACTACCCAGAATATTATCATTTTATACTGTCAGCAGCTTTCTGAAATAGAAAAACTATTTTTTGAATGTTTTTGAACATGATTCTTTCAGGCAGAGATCTGGGACGCGTCAGAGGCCAGCACTGACCTGGAATCAGTGAGTGACAGGAGCGATATGAGCGCAGAACAAAGAGAGACGTGGTTTCAGAGGTTCCAGAAGATGGAGATGGCCTTACAAATGTGTGACACCCAAAACACAGGTATTAAACCCAAATATCACACAAATACAGTCCGTCTGAAGTGATCTAAAACACTGACTCATAGAAAAATTATAAACTGAAATCAATAATCTGATTTTGTACTATGAAATAAAGTTTTCAACACTGGTGTTCAGGTTACGTGGACAGAGACCAAGCCAAGCGCCTGCTCCAGAACTACAGCCTCATCTTTGATCTGAATCTGAGTCCTCTGAAGGTCAGCGAGGTCATGCGTAACACTCAGCGAGAGGGCAAAGTTCACCTCGCATCAGCTCTGAGGCAGCTGAAGGAACTACACACCACTTAACCTCTTCCTTAAAACGAAACAAACACTACAGCGCTGCAGTCCTCTTTAATAACAGGAAATATTAATAATGACAAAATAAAATGCTTTTAAATGAAGTTTTTCCAACATTGAAAACTGAGTGAATCTCATAACAAGAGGTCACGTATTGTTCCAAAAATGTAAACAAAAAAGAGAGATGAGATGAATCTCAATATTAATTTTTCTAGTTATGTTTAGGTTTTATGACATTAGCTTCCCCCTCACTTTCTGCAGTTTAATTGGTCAGTAATCAACTGCATGTTTGGTGCCCCAGTGTGTGCTGATAGTCATTTTTTGTCTACAATTTCAATATTCAAGTAAGGAATTGGTGCAAAAATATGAATAAACAGATGTACATACAACAGATGTGATCTAAAGTACACTGCATTACTTGTACAACGTTTGAGGCATTGGATACAGTGTTGCCGGAAATATTTTGTATATGTAATACTGGAAATTCACACAAGAGGGCGGCATTTAACACATATTTTACTCACAATTAAAACATGATAGTTACATAATAAATGATCGTTTTACCTTGAAAAACATGCACCGTCTTCTGTGATCCATGTTTCTTCATTGGACATAAAAACTTATGTCACATCACCGATCAAGTGCTGGATGTTATACTGAGTTAGAATGAGGATTGCAGACATCTGAAAAAGAGGAAAAGAGGTGTGTGTAGAGAACTTGGTATGTGGCATGTCTATTTATTACAAGTAAATTTCTTTAGATGCAGCTTACGTGAAGGTGGAAAAAGAAAAAAAGAAGTCATACACCTCCACACTTTATCTGACTTTTCGTTTAAGCATCATGTATATGACTATGTATTATTACAATGCTGTTGTCTCGATGTTTTTTCTCAAATTTGTAGAGTAAAATAAAACAGATTTCCAAATATGCCTGAATTAAAGACTAAAACTAAAAAGTGTAGCTCAATGATTAACCGGTAGGTGAAAAAATCACTATGCTGTAAAAGACAAACTGGACTTAAAATAGGGTACAAACAACATCTATATTAGAGTTGTGAACTGAAAGCAGTATGTTACTTGCCCACAACCTATTTAAATCAGTTATTGCATTTATACTAGCAGCTGCACACTACAGCTTAAATATAAAAATAAGCACTGATGACCATCCAACCAATAATCATAATTAGCCTACTACAGGTAACATTACTTCAGATGATTATGGTGGTTATAATAATAATAATAGGTTGCTTATTTTAGGAACTTGTTTTTGAAATTACAGTTAAAATGGCAGCTCTATGGCCTTTTTCGATCACCGATTTGTGACTTTAAAAAAGCAGTTTGTAATACCTTTTATGTTCATATTTGTATGTGCAGTTATGCTAATTCAGAAGGAAAACTTTGTTGCCAGTGGACAGAAGTATTACACCAACAAGACAATGTAGACATCTCAATTGCACCCTCTGTAAATTTGTAACAAATGTACAGAGGTCCTTTTTATTGGTGGCCAACAGAAGATTCTTTAAAACAACTTAAGAGGACATTTAAAAAGCGCTTATCCTCCAAATGGTAGACTACCATAAAAAACATTGTAGTCTAGCAGTGGGATTTTTTCAAACATCAAGTTTAAGAACTTTAAAGACTTTTTAAGATCTGCACTTCACATTTCAGCCTTTTTTAAAGTATCATTAAGTTATTATTGAATTCAAGTCAATAATATTGGTGTTTTCAACTAAGCAAGCCAAAAGGTAACAGTAGCAAAGAACCCAAACAAGACCAGGCTCAGTGGGAAAAACAGCTTTATATGCCCAAACAAATGAACATGGTGTGATTATTCCAGACTGTGGATTGATATTATTCAGAATATTTCATCCAACCACTTCTGCTAGTAGAGAAGCTTGTAAAAATGGTCTGTGCAGCCTGCAGAGGACTTGTCTAGTTTTTGTAGTCTTTGCTGAGGATCTGAGATGGGGCCTTCAATGAGGTCTTCACAGGGATCTGTCATCTAGTTAACATGGTCTCAGTAGTAGGTCATTCCTGATTGCAGGTCCACTGTCTGGTCTGGATACTGATTGGATCAGCTGATTAACCTAGGGATGGAGACAGTATATTATAAGCAACAAATATATTGATATCACTCTTATTACAAATTAAAAGTTTGTTAGAAATTATGGGAAGTGTTACCAATTCTGCTTAATGCTGAATAAAAATGTCATTTGAAATGTGTTATATGATGTGATAGTGTGTCATGTGTACGCAAGGTTAAAGAGATAGAACTTTTAAACTCACAGAGTTTGTATGATCTGCCAGTGTAATCACCTCTTCATGGTCCCTTGACCTCCTTTTAGCAGCATTAGCCTGAAGGTTTTTCCAAATTGCAGTCTTAAAAAAAAAGGAATATGTATAAATATATATTATAAATTAATTTTTTAAATGTTAAGCATTAGAATATGGACCAGACCCAGAAATCACACCTCGTTTGATGAATGTTCTTGTACAAGTTCATGCAAAAAAATAAAGTGCGTGTAAATTGTCATAATCATCCCAACAGCAGTAAAACCCGTTCTCATCAACCTGTGTAAAAATAGCAATTTTGCACTTTGTGCGTAATGCTTATACCAAATGTCATTTTTGCGTGCATATATATCATATCAGTTTTGTAAATGTATAAAAAGACTTTCAGTCATTGGTGTTTTGTGATGAGCTTTTGGTTCAAGGTCTGCATTTAAAGGCACACCAGAGGTGTTCAGCTAGGATTCTGCAGACCAGTCAAGCTCTTCCAGACTGACACAATTGATGTTTTCTTGCCTTATACACAGAGGCACTGTCATATTAGAAAAGAAAAGGGTCCTGTTCAAAATGTTGCGATAAAATTAGAAGCCACACAGTTCCTAAGAGTATCACTATATGCGTAAACGTTAAGAGAGGTACTTATGAAAGTAGTCAAATCAGTTTATTAGAATGGGGGTGCCAATACTTTTGGCAATATAGTGTATGTGTAAACAAATTACAGTAAGGTGTTTTGAATGTTGCAGACTTCTGTGGTGAAAACGGTCATCCTATGTGCGGTTCTCGGGTACTTCCCGGAGTGTTAATGAAAAAAAATGAAAATATTAAACATACACGGAGAAATGTCAGAGAAAATGAAGTTCAAAATGAAAGTGATAAACTTGAATTATTTTGTGTGTGATTTTTTATTATTAACTATTGCTTTTATATTTTGGCAAACTAAAACTGACACGCAATTTGGAGGCCAAATTAACTTTTTTAAACTTAAATGGCCTACACTTTGAAGCATTTAACAGCCACATCAAGAATAATAAAAACAAACTTCGCAGAATATTACTAAAAACTCCCAAACATTTTCGTATATAGGTGTCAATTAACACCTACTTAAAATAGACTATATGTGTCAAAAAGCATCAGACTGAAAAAAGGAAGTGTTTACATCCTATTTCATTTACCAGTAGTCTCGTAAATAGTGTAGTGTAAACTATTGAAGTTTTCTCGTGCACATGTAAAATACGCTTTACTATTATTATTCTGGTATTTTTGCTGAATTTGACATAACTTTTGCACACTTGTCATTCATTGCACTTTGAACACAAAGGCCTACAGACTTTTATAAAGCAAGCCCCCTAGACTGTGCAGTGTCTTAAAAGAGAATTTAACCTGAATTGGAAAATGTGACGTCCGTATTCTCTGAAGTGTTCCTCATGGGACTGAAGGGTTTTTCACTAGCACCTTTTATTACAGTATGCCATGCGTCAAATCATTCTCAGATTATAGTGTCAGTATACCTTTTGAGGAAATGAGACAATCAGCCTTATGTGACTTGAAAAATCTGAAGAGTCCAGATGTCATTATGTTGGGATCTGGCTAATAACGTCACTGATCTCTGTGTATTTCTTCTATTCCATGGTATGTCCCTAGAAGCACTCATGCATGTACATTTCAAAACAACTTCCTTGTAAGGTGGGGATTTCCCTATGCTGTCCAGACCGGGGTTTTTTTGTTTTTTTTTTACAGGGGAGAGCCCTTTAGCAGGGGTGGGATTCACCTGTGGCTAAAACTCTCAAGCCAGATATTGTTTTGCTCTTCATTTCTCACAGTGGCAAAATGTGTGAACTCTCAAATCATGCTGCCACTGTATCAACATTATTGTTGTTTTGCTATCACCTTTTAGTCTTTTATATAGGCTTTATACTATTATTTAAATACTCCATTAGACATTTACCCAACAAATTAATTGCCATTTAGTACAATCCTCAATTTATGTAATTAATCGTCTGTTCGAAAGTACAGCAAAGGTGCTTTCAAACAACACTAAATGTTTACATTCCCTCCAAAATGCAAAAGTAAAAAGTGCAATGACAGGCCTAAGGGCTCAGAATGTTTCTGCTTTAGTCACACAGTGTAGTCCACTCAGTAAATCACGCATGAAATATGATTTTCTGTTTTGCTAATGATGCTACTGTGACATAAATTAAGGCAAGTACACAAGCTAATAAAGAAATGTCGCTCGCAGGTAAGAGATGAATCTTCTGTCACTGGTGACGTGACTCAATAATAGCTTTTGTGTTCAGGAGGAAGTGAAAGTCAAGCTGGGAAGTTCTTGGGTTGAGTGATGTTGTCATGGGATTGGACTACCAGACAAACCAATTCCAAGTTATAATCTGGGTCTTTTTTCAAATGTATAAAATTATGATTTATTTATATATATATATATACAGGCATGCCAGATTAGAATGGCATTAACGATTTCTTGTCTCTGCCCTCAAAAAAACGTGAAATAAGGGTAATGCATTTAACATTTATCCAATAGCCTTGATTTATTCAATATCGTGTATTCAACAGCCTTGAAATGAGTTTCTTGGAATAGTGTGGGGAAATGGGAAATGGTCACACGTCACATGTGGGCGTGTCCGCAGGAACAAAACACCCGTTCTCGGCTGGCAAGCTTACTTTTTAGTGTCTGATGTGTTTGTGAAGCATCGACAACTGGCTACGAGCACCCGTTTCAAAGGAAATAATCATCATGAAGAGCGTTTTCATACTTGGCTCGCTGGTGAGTGCTATGCTATACGCTGGAGTAACGTCAGCGCTTTGCGCGTGCATGTTAACCACGCACTAAAATGAATAGTGGTTGTTATTCAATATAGCTGACAGTCGTTGAAACAATGAATCAGTGTGTATTTTTCATGTGCAGCGTTTGGAACGTTTAGATTAATTGTTTCTATAAAAACGACACTCTTTGTGTTGGCGTTACTTTCACTTTCGATTAGAAGAGCGGTAACATTATTGGAGAAGAATTTAAGGCGCCTGTGTCTAAGATAACGTTACGCATGAAACCATTTGCGTTGTATTTTGTTAAATAGCCATTTAATGCATTAGTGTAAGGTTGCAGACTCCTGTGGTGAAAACGGTCGTTCTGGGTGGGGTTGTAGGGTACTTTCCGCATTGCCTGTTTGATAAAGACGTTTCGGTTTCAAGTTTGCCCCCTGATTCTGTTTGGAGATCTGAGGGGCTGCGTCTCTCCTAAAGCTCAAAAACATATTTAATGTTTAAATAGTGTTGGTCGTAGTTATTTTTATAATAACTGATTTTAAAAGGACTATACTTTTGTTTAGACCAGTGCTTCTCAACCCTGGTCCCGGGCGCCCCCCAACACTGCACATTTTTTATTTGCGTCTCTCTAATCAAACACATCCGATTTAAGTTAGAAGTATCTGCAGTTCATGAAATGTGTGTGTGTGTGTGTGTGTGTGTGTGTGTGTGTGTGTCAGATAAGGGAGACATACAAAATGTGCAGGGTTGAGAAATACGTAATAAGTCTTTATACATATTAAGAAAATAAAAAAAATTATTCTTCATGGAGTGGAGCACCTCCTCGGTCACATGAACTTAACTCTTGTGTTCCGGGATTTAGTTTTTTCCCCAAAATGCCAGTTATTGTTGTGGCATTGAATTGTGTTTATAACTTTTGTACTTTTGAGGGGATTTTTTTTACACTTGATTCCAGTCAAAAATGACCAGATCACACAAAAAAACAGCTGAAAGTCTCATTATGCTACAATATTACCAAATATTGTTTTGTCATTTTGTTTTCTTGCAGTGAGCCTACTACGGGTTTCATATTGATTATATCTCACAGCTCAAATAATGTTTTCACTCTCTGAGATGCACAAGCTCAGATCAATAAGACTTATGTCCAGTCAGTTTTGAAACAGGAAGGCCTAAACTGTGCCGACTGAACGAAAATTTGGTGATAATAAATTCAAAGGAATGTTTTAGGATTTTTAGCACAATGCAAAGGTTAATATACTTAATATCTCGTGCCTTATGCATGTACCATTTACCACATCATGAATTTACCTTTGACAGGTCGCATTGTTGTACCTTGTGTCATGCTGTAAAGATGAAACCCTTTATCGGAAGGGTGAAGGATGCTGTAAGAAGTGTGGACCAGGTATGTGGACGAACTGTAATTCAATGTGGCGTGGCATAGTCTAGAGGAAGTATTAGCATGAAGTCTACGTCCTTTACGCAAGAGTAGTCTACTCTGCTACAGTACGATCTTGTTTTAATTCTGCGGGCCTTAATAGATGGTATCACTTCATGTGTTGCCTCGCAATAAAAACCCATCAATGTTTTGCTTAATCTTAGCCCTCTATTAATATAAGAGTCTAAACAGAGCGGGTAGTTACTGTGAGTGTGTCACAGGTAAGAGGATGATGAAGAATGATGACTGCCAAGACCCACGCTGTCAGGACTGTGAAGACGGGGAATATCAGAGCGGCTACACGATCGAAGAAAAATGTGAACGCCAACCCAGCTGTGACCCCAGTGAGTGTCCACAGGTTGAATTGTTACTCCCGAAATACTAGAGAAAAGCTGTTTGTTTTAATAAAGATAACATTTGGTCTCACTGTTTTAGTTTAGATTTTGGACACTAGTTTTAAGGGAACCTTAGGTGATGCTGTAGCATACTATTAATATCTATACATTTTGATATTTATGATAAATATAATTTGACAACTATATTTAAGTTCTCTCTGAAGCTTACCGTTTTTCCTGTTGCTTTTCTGTTTAAATCAGATTTACATTTTGAGACAAAAACTGACCTCAGTAAAACCGAACGAATCAAGTGCCAGTGTAAACCTGGATACTTCTGCACGCAAGCCGATGACTGCAACACTTGTAGGGAACACACAGTTTGTAAGCCAGGACAGAGGGTCCTCAATACAGGTGTGTACGGTCTGATGTAAGAGTCAGTATTCATATAAGAACCTACTGATTTATTCTGTTGATAATAATGTGTCACATCTCTTAGACCATCACTTCAGGTGTGGTTTTAGAAATTTTATAATCATTGTTTTGAAGGGTTAGTTCACCCCACAATGACAATTCAGTCATTAATTCTTCATCCACAGGTCGTTCCAAGCCCATAAGACCTTCGTTCATCTCCGGAACACAGATTAAGATATTATTGATGACATCAGAGAGCCAACTGACCCTCCATAGACAGCAATACAACTGAAACGATCCCAGATCCAGAAACTTTTTTTTTTTTTGGCGCAAAGAGAACGAAAATAACAATTTACCCCACCATTTTCTCCCCCGAGGTCCACCATGTTAGAGAATATCACAACGCATACACATGCTTTAATGTATTTGACATAATCAGCCTTGTTTACATCAGTGGGAAAGCATGCACATGAACATAATCTGTGGTTGTTTACGCCTAGTGGAAGGCATATGCATGTGTTGTGAACTTGTGATGCTTTCTAAAATGGCAGAAGTCGTAACTTGGTTTTACGGGTTTGGAATGACATGAGGGTGAATAATTAATAACAGGATTTTTCATGTTTGAGTGAAATAACCCTTTAAATAGTTGTAAAAATATAGCTTTTTTAATCCTCATTTTTCTGTATTTTTGGCAGGTACTCCGGTTAGCGATACATTGTGTGAGACATGTAAAAATGGATCATTCTCCACCCACGAATCAGCTGACACTTGCAAGGAATGGACAATGTAAGAAAAACCTATTTTTGAGGCACTGCGGTTAACATACACTAAAAGAAGGAAAAAGACACTTGAGGTTTTGAGTTTAATCTGCACAGTAACATGCAAGCAATGAGTAATAGTTTTTTGATTTCTACCTGATTTAATTTAGCAATTAAATATTACTTATGTTGGCGTAACCTAACATAGTCAGGTTAATTGAGTCATTTTAAATTAAATGACTGAAATTATTAGATCGGTGTACGGTAACAACTCATTCAATACAGTTAAGAGCGATTACTGTTTTTTAAGAGAAATCTTACAACTTTTATATAAATGCTGTACTTTCTTTTCATTAAAAAAATCCTGAAAAAGGTGACCGTTTCCTTATGTTAAGCAAATCTGATTTCAACATTGATAGTTACCTATATCAATAATTAAGCACCAGTATTAACTGATAATAATTAATAGTATTTTTTCCTACTATGGAAGTCAATGGTGACCCAAAAAAGCCTGGTTAAAAAATAAATAAATAAAAAATTTAAAATTCCAGTATCAATAGTTTGATTCAAAAAAAAATCCAGCTTATTAAGCAAAAGACTTTTCTCAAAAGATCTTACCAACTTTTTGACCCGTAATGTAAACATTTTTTATTATTATATATTTAAATTTATGGTTTATATCTTAACTGTTGTGTTTGTTGGGGAGTTAAATTTCTGCTTATCCTGTTTCCAGATGTAAAAATGGATTTGATAAAAGCGCTCCTGGAAGTTCCACCTCAGACCGAATCTGCTGTGAGTACGCTGTATCACACTCTTGTTTTTACCGACAGCAGTCTTTAGCCAAAATCAGTGCGACTGTTAAACTGCCAGTAAAACTGATACCGTTGTACATTTGTTAGTTCCTAAAAGAGTTCACGTGGGTGTTGAAAATACAGTAGTGAAACCTGAGAGCTGTGTCGGTGGAGTCCAGTTCCTGTATGGCTAAACTGGTGTGATCACGTCACCAGAATATCATGCTTATTTAAAACAAGACTGTGACTGGCCCGCATGGCTGCAGTACACACAAATGCTGTCAGTAGCAATGTTTTAATTACCGCTTAGAAGAATGACATCTTTTGATTGTTTGTTTCAGTGGATGATACCGGCAATAACAGAGTTGCAGTTGGGGTGATAATTGCAGTAGTTGTGTTTGTCAGCATGATCATCATATTTTTAGTGTATAAATACACAAAATGTAAGTACTACAACCAACAAGTTACATTCATCCACTTCCTAAAGAAACACTTCACTCAAAAATGAACATTATGCCAACACAAAAGAAGATATTTTAAAGAATGGGTAACAAAAAGTTTCTAAACCATCAACTGTATGTTTACCAAAATCTTTCAAAACAACATAATCTGTATTCCATAGAAAAATATTATACTCATACAGGATTGAAACAAAATTTTCATTTTTGAGTGAACTATCTTTTTAAGTGGTCAGTGGCTTATATCACATTATATAGTCCATTTAGGGACATGGTGGAGGAAAACACTTGGGCTGGATGGGAAAAAAGTTCTCTCACAAACTTGTGTTCTTTCGTGATGTGTGTTTTTGATACATGTGAGACTGTAAAAGCTTTGCGAGGGAACAAATATCTTCGTGAGAGAAAGCAAAGTTTCTCGATGGAACGCAAACAATAATTGTTCCACTCATCCAGAATTTTCCCACCGCCATGTCACTTAAAGGGCTCTGTACATTACAGCTCTGAGTTTATTAATAACTGCTCTTTTAATTTTCTCTAGGTAGTGAAAAATGGAAAGAGGTAAATGTCTGTTTGCTATTCAATCACATGCACCACAATGCAAAGACATACACTGTCTTTTCGAAATGCATGGAGATTAATAATAAGGATTCTTTTTTGTTTTTAGATATCCTTAAAGACCAAAAATATAAACCCCTTATTTATAACAAAGCCTGAGGAGGATATAGATGTTGAGAGAGCGCAGCCATTTATTCAACAGCCTGAGGAGGTTGAGGATGACAGCATACCTGTGAGCCCCACGCTGAGTAACATGACTGATAATGGAAATCCTGTACAACAAGAGCATGGCAAAGAGTCTGTCAGTTCACATCCTGAATCAAATTCAGTTTAGTAGAGCTCCTATCACGTTACAACCATCAACAAATAGATCTAGGGCTGTGCGAAATATATCGAACGATATATTATGCGCATCTCGTCGGTAAAGCCAGTTCTTTGATTAGCGCCAAATCTTCGTCAGCTGTGTTTAAATGCAGCGCCAGTTTATGA